>JBBPJS010001693.1:0-10056 GCA_038088835.1 Singerocomus rubriflavus
ACTGCCTTCATTCTCAAGGGTTACAACCTGGTAATAGCTACGTGATCACCCAAGGACCGGAACCCTCACCCCAAGGTCCAACTACGATTATGCCTTTCCTGTTAGGGATTAGGTATTAGGAGGAAGACAGAGTACCATTGCAAGAGTACGGTTACTATCAAGGACTTGCAAGAGTAGTCCTGGAGTTCTAGACACAGAAGATCCCCTGACGCGCAGCCCTTTCCTCTATTCGCAGACCTTATGACTGTTCTAGTCACTTCCCTCATTCCAACATGCATGGTTAAGCCCTGTACCGAGATCTCTGGTCGTCTGCTGGGTTGGTTGGGTTGTTGTTGGCAGAGTAGCGTAACTCTTTTGGTTCCACAACACCCTGCCTATTATCCATCATCTATAACCTGTCAGGTGATCTGGCATCACCAAGAAAGTCCTAGAGAGTCACAGATAGAAGAATGCTAAACAGCAGAGAGGAAAGTCAAAGAGTAAGAAAAGGGTGATCTAACAACATCTTGATGAACTCTTGCATCATCAATATTACCAGGACTATTGCATCTAGTATGCATCCTCCTAATACTAGCTTCTACGAGACTAGCATAATCATGGATGAGCCATGAGGCAAGGAGTCAGACTCTTGGGTAATCACATGGCTATCTCTAGGTTGCCAACTTTTAAAGCTAGTCAGGGGTGCCACCCCATCTTAGAGTCAACACACAGTATTCCCAACAAGATCTTCTACAAGCCCACAGACAAGTAGGAACACTAATAGATAGACAATCAATATGATAAGGGCAAATAGTAGCATATGCCTATGATGCCCACAGGTATCACATCAGCTTGACTAGAGACTCATCTTGCATTATGTAGGGTTTTCCACAAAGTATTGTTATCTTCACAAAGAATGTTTGCTAGGTTGTCTTGACCGAATTTTGTCTTGACCAGGTTCTAAGCTTGCATGACCACACAGTAATAAATAGAAAGAAGGTAAGAGTGGAGGATGAGACCACATCTGAGCAATGCCTCACTCCCAGGTAGTCTAAAGACTGGGTGGGTGAATAGCTACTCTTTTACTTGCTGTTCCTTAAACATCACTAGGCCACCTTTGCAGGCAGAGTAGGTGAGGTGAACAAGTGGATTTGGCTGAGGGACAACAGCCCTTGCACAACCCCTTATATATGGTACATAAGAGTGCACAGACAAAGCTGTAACTTACTATCTAGGGTATATGGTATTAATGCTATTGGCTTTAATATAGAAGGTAAGAGTCCATGAGAAAAAGGTTAGACAACTCATCTATTAGAATGAAAGAAGTGGAGATGAAGTTGCAGGGTTTAATGTAAATAGAAGATCAATCACAAGATATGAAAGATCTGAAATAGTGATCATGGCAAAGATCATCAAGATCCTGCAGGGTTGTGATCGAGATTGATATCTCAATAAGTAATCATGCCAATTGGATGGTAAGGATGGAAATGAGGAAGGCATGGTAGCCTTGAGGATGTGGGAGAGAATTTAGATGATTGGTGTGAGTTTGTGAATGTTGTGAAGAGGTGAAGAGAGTGAAGATGTGATACATGTGATGGGTGAGGGCATGAAATGTGAAGGGACAAAGTAGTCATGTGATCAGGGATAAGGGAAGTCATGTGACCCAAAGGTCACATGATCATGAGAAGTCATGCCCAATGCTAACACAAAGTATGCTGGGAGTAGTCATGCACAACCTTGCTAACACAAAGTACAAGGTGTGGATGTGATGTCATAACAGGTTGGTTGGGTTAGTTGGTAGTGCAGTGTAACTCTTTGGTTCTGCAACAGAGGCCAATGAGAAACAAGCAGCAAAGAAAGCCCAGGAGCATGCTGACCAAAAAGCATTATGGGAAGCCTAAAAACAACACACAACCAACACCCTAGCTCTACCAACCAAACAATCAATCATACAAGTGGCCTACACTGCAATCCATGGCAAGGAAACACTATAGAACTTTCAGCAAGCCACATCTGGCCCCAACTCAGACAAGTGGTGGAAAGCAATGCATGACGAGTTCAACATGCTACAGAAATGCAAAACTTGGAAACATATCAACTGACTCAAAGATCTGTTAAATCCTAGGTTGGATGTTGCTCTAAGGGGGAACTCCAAGAGTCTGGAGTTGAGGGGTTTTGAACAGGACTTGGCTTCATCATATGTGGTGCACCCTTGCAAAGGATCTGGTTGTCCCAATTTATGAAGGGCCAGAGGTCAGAGGTTGAAAAGGGTAAGTGTAGGGGCCATAAGGGAAAGTGTTATGAATGTTGTACAATACTTAGTACTATGACTGCATGCTTGTGTGCACAAGTACTCATAACATTACTTTCCCTGATCATGTGACCACTTCATCCCTTTACACCTGCACATCTTTCACCTCATCACATTTTCACATTTTCACCATCTCTTCCTTTCACCTGTCACAACATTACCAATTATTCTTCCATTCTGATCATCTCACCTCTCTTATCTCCATCGTTTCCTTCAATCAGTATGATCACTTATCGAGATTACATCTCAATTATGAACCCTGCAAGATTCTAGATGGATTTTTGCCATGATCTCCTTCTTGATCATTCACATCTTGTTGATCAATCTTCCTCTGTATCTTAGATCCTGCATCTCATCTCTGCTTCATTCCATTCTTTAGAAGAGATGCCTAGCCTTTTACTCATAGACTATACCCTTTACCCTAGCTACCAATAGCACTAATAGCATATACTCTAGACCCCTAGTCACAGCTTGGTCTGTGCACCATCATGTACCATATATAAGAGGTTATGATAAAAGGCTGCTCTCCTAGCCTAATCCACTTGTTAGTACCTCTCCTACCCTGCCTACCAAGGTGGCCTAGTGATATCTCAAGTAAAGGATTGTTATTCATCTACCTGCTCTTCATAAGTGCCTAGAAGTAAGACATTTTGGAGATAAAGCTAACTCTTCACTCCTCCCCTTCATCATACCATTATACCAGATCCTCATACCATTAAACCACCAACATATTGGCCTATGAGCAAGCTCATTCCCTGATGAAGTATAGAACCCAATACCCAGTAGAATAAAAGACATTCATTGGAAGATATCAAACTCAGAAACCATTAAAGATTACATGACAAGAACATCATTGTACTGTCCTTGATGTTATATCTATGATCTAGAGAAGCTCTCACTGCTGATGGATCTTATCATATTAAAGAGATACAAATATGATAACTTAAGCCACTAGTGATATTGTAGTCCTAGTTGGAACATCCATTGAGTTATAGGACATACCACAGATCTATGATGACAATGCATCATTCTCAAGGATGGCAACCTGAAATCAGCCATGTGATTACCCAAGGCTTGGAACCCTCATCCCAAGAGCCAAACACAATTACACTGCATACATTAGATTGTAGTGTTAGAAGGAAGACAGGAACTGGTCGCAAAAGTATCACATTTGTCAAGGACTTGCAAGAGTAGTCCTGGAGTTCATACCTGAAGACATCCCTATCTCAGTCCCATCATTATATCCAATCCCTCATTTCTGCTGTCCAGCATTCTTCTATTTTGGACATTATATCTCTAGAATTCACCATTATGACTGGTCATCTGCCAGGTTAGTTGATATTGTTGACAGTGTAGACAAAACTCTTTGGTTCCACAATAGAAAGGTTAGGCATTCATATAGAAGAGAAATGGAAGAGCTAATATGTGTTATAACATTGTATTTTCCCTTGCACATTTTTCACTTTTCTTTCTTTTATCTTATCTTATCTTTTCATCTAATCTTATCTTCATCACATGACTAGGTCAGGTGACAGGTCACATGACTGATCACATGATCAGACCTAGACCAATGATGTCATGCATGCAGGTTGCCTCATGGGCACAGCCTGTTTAATCTCCGTTTATGAAAGAAGCCTTCTTTTCATTTCTGTTGCTTCTTTCCTTCTCTTCCATTCTGATGCCTCATGGCATTAATCTCTGCTTCTTCCTTTCTATTTTTGCTATCTCTTATCTATGATGTCACTTGGTCTGTGTGCATTCTTGTACAGTATAAATACGGGGTGTATTGCAACTGATTTCTTTCAGTCTAATCCACTTGGTTAATCACCTCCTAGCAAGGTTGAGACCTTAAGGATACTACTCCTCTACTACTCCTCTACCATTTCTTCATTACCTCTGTGTGTGTATCTTTGTGGCCTTTGTGGCAAGACTCTACACAGTATCTGTGAAGCGTCCTCAAACTGTTCTTGTTCCAAAAGTACTGTATTTTGCTAGGTGTCGCAACAATATGAATGCAGGGCTTACTATATCATGGAAGATCGATCACAAGATGTGACTGATCAGAGGAAGGATCATGGCAGAGATCCCATTAAGAGTTCTGCAGGGTCATGATCAAGATGATATCTCAATAGAAGATCATACTAATCAAATGGTAAGGCAGATATGAAAAAGGCATGGTAGCCTTAAGGATGTGGGAGAGAATCTAGATGATCAGTGAGGGGTCATAAGAGTCATGAGAGAAAGGAAGAGGGGTTAAGATATGATTATGTGATGGTGTGATGATGTGAAGAGGGAATAAAGTAGTCACATGACTAGGGAAGTCATAAGGTCATTAAGTGCAACCCATGCACTAAGGAGAGTCATTATGTGAGTGCTAACACAAAGTACACTGCATGGTATTCATGATGCATACAAGATGCACACAATGTCATAACAGTCACACAATTACCCAAGGCTCAGACTCCTCACCCCAAGAGCTGACAACAATTATGCTAGTATTGTAGGATCTAGTATTAGAAGGATGCAGATCAGGTGCAATAGTCCTGTGTCATACTAGAAATGCAATAGTTCCCTAAGGAGTAGTAGATGTTGTGGAACTGAAGAGTTACACTACTCTGCCAACTAATCAACCAATCTGGCAGATGACCAGATGAATGATACAGGGCGAGAACCAGATGTTCAGATGAAGAGAGTGCTGAACAGCAGGAAGGGGGAATGAATATAAGGAGAGGACTGTGTTGGGACTATCTTCTAGATATGAACTCCAGGACTACTCTTGCAAGTCCTTGATAACCATAGTACTCTTGCAACTAGGTTCTGTCTTCCTCCTAATACAATGACCTAATATACATTGCATAATCATGTTCATACCATGGGGTGAGGAGTCCAGCACTTGGGTAATCACATAGCTGTTACCAGGTTGCTATCCTTGAGAATGAAGGCAGTGTCACCATAGATCCATGGTTTGTTTGATAATCCAATGGATATTTCAATGAGGAGCACTATCTCACTCATGGCTTAAATATCTGGGAATGCTAAGAACTAATATGATAAGACCATCACAGCAATGATAGCTTCTTGTGGTTGCAGGTATAACATCAAAGGAACATTATGATGAGGATTCCTTGTCACATGGTTTTTGATACCTTTTTGATACAGTTGTATGGATAGTATTTGCAATGAGCATGTCCATGTGGAACTATACACTAGATATATGCAACACACTCCCTTCTTCTAGGGTGAATGCGAGGTAACCAGATAATAGTTGCAAGACCGGGGCTACTATTGTATATGAACATGCGAGGGAACTGCCGGAGCGCTGCACGCTGGACACTTGCTCAAGCAATCTTGGTTGTTCCTTTGCAAGTGTTTACTCTGCCTTGCATGTTTCTCACAGCGACCACGCTCTATTCAAGTATCGGAGTACTCATATAAACAACTATTTACATGTACACACCTCACCATCGGAATGAACAAGTGCAGGCGTCCTGCAGTGGATAACCAAGACAACGGTGGTGTCAACCACACATTCAGAGTTCCCAAAGGAACCTCCAAACAAAACAGGCCGAGATCATGGAGTCCGTCGGACCAGGGTCCGATATCAGTAGCACGCTGTGGTGAGTGCAGCTCTCTCCATTCATATTGAATTCGTCAAGTCGTTCGAAGTGGAGCTGATGTATCAGGTGGTGAACAGTGACGTTGACAAAGAGAGGGCGCTAGGGATCGCAGGCGTCCCGAGAGACACTATACGGCCCTGCAGGCCATGATGCCAAAAGTGAAGTCGAGGGAACGTACCGAAAAGCGAAGCTTGAGGGGGAGGAAGGAACGTGGAGGAGACGCGCTGTATTAACAAGGGATGCTAGATAGTGGCATCAGCACACCTCGTAAAGCAGAGGCTCGCCTTCATCAGACCATGTAGGGGACACAGATGAGACCAGCAACGATTTGGCAGGGATGGTGGACGAGGTGGCAGCTGTGATAGCATAACAAATGGCACCAACGGTAAGTCACGATGACCTGCACTATGTTGTTGGCTGAAGTCAAAGAAAGTCAGCACGAGGAAAAACCAGAAAATGAGCTGAGCGACCTTACCTGAGTCGCCAAAGCCACCCGATAAGGCCAAAGAACGACAGAGAAAGCCCATAAATGTCGAACTCGAGGGGGGAGGTGGAAATGGTGGGCGAGCGCGAAAGCTCCACTTGCCTGTGACAGGACAAGTATGGTGGGAGTGTCGAGCTGCGACGAGGACTCTGGGACTCGGTCGAAGGACTACCGAACACGTTAGGACGGGTGTACCAACGCATGGCATGGAGAGCCAAAGAGGACTCACCCGAGGGTGCACAGATAGAGCGAAACGAGCTAGACGACAGGGTGGTAGTACCAGGCGATATCTAGAGCCATCAAGAGGACCCCAGTGCCGATCCGAATGACAACATGCCAAATTGTAGTAGCAGACCAGGGCTAAAGGCAAGAGGAGAGCAAATAAAGTACAGGGTAGCACTCAGAACTACCACGGTGGTATCAGCAGCGATGCGGACAAGGAGTGCAAGAAATCGGCGCGGGAACATAATACCATATATGGACACATAGTCGCGTCTTTTCCACTCTTCCTGCGAAACCCTTCATTTTGCTCATGGTCGTCACTAACAAACTTTACGAATTCTTCTCTGCGGGCAGCTGCACTTTAGTAGACCTCATCAAGTCCAGCAAGCTCGCCACCTCTCCGACATGAAATGCCACCAGTTTCAGTCCAAACATGGTCATCGCCCTAGTCGTGGATGTGTCTGCAATCCTGGACGTATTGTGGGTTAATGAACGCCGAATGAGTGATGTGCATTATCTGAACACTACTAACCTCACGGGGGAACTCGTTGACCGCCTTTCTGTGCGAAAATACCTCCCTTCCAATGACCTCTGTACCAACTAGCCATCTAGACTGACAACTTCGGTTCCAACGACAAGCACTCTGCAGACGAGGCCTTCCTCAATGCCACAGAGCATCCCAAGCTCGAGGTGCACTACTCCAGAATTCCTGCTACTGGTAACATGACCCTATCAATGCTTTCTAGCTCACCTCTGCCCACGACCTCTGACAACTTATGCTACGAAGAGACCGAACCGACGGACACGCTTGGCATCCCCAACATGCCTATACTTGCATTGACACTGCACCATCGTTGATTCCGCCAGACACGCAGGACACCCCGGTGTAGACCTGTGTCCGAACCTGGATCTGCGTCCCCTTTGATAGAAATTCCAACACCGGCTGAGCGTGATCCCTGCATTCAGGAACTGACCGCAATCGCATCCGTTCCACCCTCTCTTGGCACCGACATCAGAACCAACGAACTCAGTGACTCCTGCTATCCTGTATGCTTGCCTGTCTCGACACCCTGATCAGTATCGATGATATAGGCGAATTCAGCTCCACCATCGGTATCGAGGTTGGTGGCAGGGCTGCCCACAGCATCCTTGCACCGTTGTCCCAGTCATTCTGGCCCCACCTCGTCCATATAGAGGCCTATGAGCATTGCTTTCACTCCTTCTCCTGTCCAGGTGATCACTGCTAGTGCTGATATAACCAATCTCTGCACATCTGCTATCGAATGACGTCGTCATCTCCATGGCAACTGCATTCATCCCGACAAATATGATTGAGACAAAGTTGGTACATTGCAATGTTTACATCCGGAAATCCGTTGGGCACTGTGTATGCATTGGGTCGGTCGTCAACTCAGGTTGGCTTCTGTGAATCCTTACTTTACTCTATGACTGTCGAGATTGGGGTGTCTATGACAGTTGGGTGTGCATGTTTCGGCGTTACACGTGCGTATCGTACGTATCTAGTGGGGGCCTCAGACAGATATTTTGTTCATATGGACGTGCATTCTATATCCCAAGTTTTTAATTTTTTTTGGTTCAGAATACACGCATGCAGCGAGCGTTCCATTGAAGTAACATCACAGTTACTTGTGTTATTCTTCTCCGGGGGGCCTTGCTTTGCCAGGGTATTCTAGATGAAGGCCAGTGTACATGTCAGCTAAGTGCATCGTTGATAAACCTAACCCAGGGTAAGCTTTGAAAACCATCCACGGTGTCCCGGAGCCTAAAAGTATCATAATCATTCTGCATGGAACCGACACAAATATTAATAGTTATGAAAATGAACTCTCCGAGTCTGGACAAGAGTCAAAGTGTACATTGTCGAACAGTTTCAAGGGCGATGTTGCTTTTGACACATCGAACCGCCTACCTTCCCCAGCGGTGTCGCCATTCTCTCAACTTTACTCTTTGCCCATCCATCCATGTAGTGATGCTTCACTCGTCGTCGTTCTTTTATGTCGTCTTTCCCTGCTGGTGATGTTCCTCTCTCGTTGTCTGATGGCCGTCACTTTCCTTCTGGTTCTCAGTTTAAGAGCCGAGTCACACTATCAAACTCATAAATCAGTGAGTCCGCCACCTTCGTGATTGTGGAGCGATTTCTGATAAACATTACGAATAAACAGAAATAGTAAATCTGAAGGAACAGTGCATATTCGTTGAATAATGCTCATCAACCATGTCCTTGGTACCATCGTGAGCACCACTTTCATGCCATTGGCTTCAATGGTGACTGGATATATGTGATCAGGGAAGTCATGCATATAACGAACTAACCTCGTTTGCGTGCACTGGACTTCGATCATTTTCCTGGTTTTTTCATGTGTTCACGTTCACAACATATACTATAATGGCTGGGATAGCAAGGAAAGAAATGTACGCCGCTCCTCCTTTTTTTCACGGCCGAGTGTGATACTCAGCGACTTCTGAATGACACAAGGCGATAATCCAAATTGCAGGAACGATGCCTTTTTCGACCCGACCGACCACATTACCCAGGCCTCTTGTCAGTAGAACGACATGAGTTCCTGATCGGTTCACTATCTGACTTGGTCGTACATGTGAAACAGATTATAAATGATATTTGCTTGACAGTTGGACTCTTCTGCCGCACTTCTGCACAAACACTTTGTCGGTCTGATGGGACCACTGCTTCCTTGGGTGGTTTCTTCGCACTGACAAGGTCCTCCTGACGCGCTCGGTGCTAACGAGCTCGTCCGCACTGACCAGCCGCACTGACAGTTCCTCCGCAGAGAAGTACTTTTCTGATACTGTTCAAGTATTCCAAACTCAGGGCCTTCCATTCCTAAATTCGTGCCACCAGTAACACCGACATCGTTGACGCTTTAGAGCTTACTTATACCGTCCATCCCTACGACCTCTCACGACGGCGACTCGAGGTGCGGCTCGACTGAACTGACGGACACCCCTAGCACTCCGGGGACGCCATCACTTTGTATCTACACCCATCCCCAGGGCACTTTGACGTCAACACCGACACTGACTGGCTCTGTGGATCCCTTCGACCCTGACATGTGTGCCTAGCTCCAAGTCAGGATCTATGCCTCTCTAGCACGGACACTAACACCAACCGGCTCGGTGAATCCTAGTGACCTAAATACCCTTGCATCTGCACTTCCATTTGAGCCTTCTTCAGTGCTAATTCACACACCGACTGAGTCGGCAGATCACTTTAATTCGGAGAGTTGGAGCTGACTGCACCTATGTGTTGGAATACTATCAAGGATCTAACTCAGTTGTTGCACAGATGCGACGGACTAATATATATTCACCTATCAAGGATCTAACTGAGTACAAGTTAGAGCGAGTAGGTAACGAATGAGTACAGTATATTCTCACCTCAGTCGTTGCACAGATGCGACGGA
>JBBPJS010001694.1:0-10047 GCA_038088835.1 Singerocomus rubriflavus
CCAACGCGCGCAGTTATAGAAGAAAACACATAAAGAACCTCTAAATCAACATTTAGATCCTCTAGAGATTTCCAAAGCATTTTACTTCACACAAAATGACCTCATGAATTATAATTTTGCAGAAGCTACAAATAGCAACTTAGAAGAGGTGCTACCAACTACTATAAAAAATGCATATGCATATCCAGATGCAGAGATGTGTAAAAATGCAATAGAAAAAAAACTCCTAAGCCTAAATGTAAATCACATATATCAAACAGTGCCAACTTCAGCCAAAGTAAACCCAATCACATCAAAACTTGTTTTTCAGATCAAATAAGACCAAAATGGAAAGATCAATTAATATAAAGTTCAGATAGTTGCTTATTGTTATGAAATATTGTATGAACTCTACACTATAACTACTATGCTTGCATGCACAAGTGCCATGACATTATCTTTTCCTGATCACATGACCACATCACCCCTTCACATCATCACACCCCTAACCCTTCACATGTATCACATCTTCTATCTCTCTTCATCTCTTCACAACTATCATGACATTACACTGATTACTTTTTCATTATGATCATGATTGTTAAGCAACCAGAAAAACACATCAATGCCCTGCCTATCTTCTATCACCATAACCCATTGGGCAATCTGGCATCAACTTCTAAATCCTTAAAAACATCTGGAAGAAGGAAATGTTGAACAGCAAGAAGGAAATCAAATATAATGAAAGGGTAATCTTCTACACCTTAGGGAACTATTGCATCCCTAGTATTACCCAGACTATTGCACTGAGTACACATCCTCCTAATATCAGCACCTAAAAGACTAGCATAATCATAGATAACCCTTGGGGCAAGGATTCCAGGTCTTGAATGATTGCATGGCTATCTCCAGGTTGCCAACCTTAAAAGCTGATCTAGAGTGCCACTCTATTCTGGGGTCTACATACAGTACCCAACAGAATCATCTTTTATGCCTGCAGGCAAGGAGGAACAACTATAAATACTACCATATTAATATGATAAGGGACACCAGCAATGTATGCCTATGTGACCCACAGATATCACATTCACTTGACTAGAGAGTTATCTTGCATCACATAGGTTTTCCACAAAGTTTGATATCTTCACAAAGAATGTTCTTCAAGTTGTCTTGACTGGGTTCCATTTTGACTGAGTTTTAAGCTTGCATGACCATACAGTAATAAATAAAAAAGGGGATGGAGTAGAGGATGAGACCACATTTAGGCAATGCCTTACTCCCAGGCAGTCCAAAGACCAGGTGAGTGAATAGCTACCTTGTTACTTGCTGTTCCTTAAACATCACTAGGCCACCAGTGAAGGCAGAGTGGGAGAGGTGAACAAGTGGAATTGGCTGGGGGATAACAGCCCTTGCACAACCCCTTATATATGGTACATGAGAGTGCACAGACCAAGCTGTGACTTGAGTTTAGGGTATAGTGTAATTAATGCTAAGGTAAAGGTAATAGTTCATGATGAAAAGGTTAGGCATTCATAAAAGAAGATCAGAAGTGGATATGAATGCAGTGTTATGAATTTGTGTATGAACTTACACAAATCCTGCACTATGACTGTGTGCCTGCATGCATGAGTGCCATGACTTTCCCTTTCCCTGATCATGTGACCCTTTTGTCCCTTCACATCATCATGCCTTTATCTTTCACATTGATCACATCTCTTATCTCTCTTCACCTCTTTATGACTATTATGACATCACACCAATTACTCTTCCATTCCAATCACATTATCTTTTTCATCTCTGTCATTCCCTCTGATCAGTATGATCATTCTCACAAACCCTGCAAGATCCTAGATGAATCTCTGCCACAATCACACTTCCAGATCTTTCACATCTTGATGATTGATCTTCCCCTTACATTAAACCCTGCATTCTCATATCTGTTTTTTCCATTCTGATATATGATATGTCTAACCTTTTACTTATGGACTACACCCTTTACCTTATCATCCACTAGCATTAATCTCATATACTCTAGACCCTAGTGTACTGCATGGTCTGTGCACTTTCCTGTAACATATATAAGGGGTTATGAGTTCAGGCTGTTTCCCCAGCCTAATCCACTTGTTACCTCCTCTTCTACCCTGCCTATCAAGATGGCCTAGTGATAAGTGCAAGTAAAGGATAGTTATTCACCTATCAGTCCTTCACTGGATCCCTAGGAGTGAGACATCTGGAGATAAAGCCAAACCCTACTCCTCTCCTCTTATTGTCCCATTGTTCCTCATACCACTAAACAGCCAATGCAAGGCCTTATAAGCAAGCTTGTACCACATCAAGTCAGAACCCAGATCTTAAAGTACAAAAGACATTCATTGAAAAAACCCCATACCAGAAACTATCAAAGAACCATGTGACATAACTTTCTTTGTATCAGTTACTGATGTTATACCAGTGATTCTAAGAGGCTACCATTGCCATGCAGATCTTATTATATTAACCATATTATGGACTATAGATATTTAAGCCACAAGTAGCACAGCATCTCTCATTGGAACATGCTTGGGGTTATCATACACACCCTTGCATCTATAGTGACACCATCTTCATTCTTAAGAATGGCAACCTGAAGAATAGCCATGTGATTACCCAAGAGCTGGAACCCTTGCCCCAAGGCTTGAACATGATTATGCCTTTGATATTAGGTCTTAGATATTAGAAGGAAGACAGAGTACCATTGCAAGAGTATGGTTACTGTCAAGGACTTGCAAGAGTAGTCCTGGAGATCTTATATAGGAAGTCCCCTTGACGTGCAGCCCTTTCCTCTATCTGCATTCCCCTGCTATTCTAGCACCTTCCCTTTCCTTCAACATTATAGGTTTAGCTCTATACTGTTTGTCCTGGTCATCTGCCAGGTTGTTGGGTTTAGTTGGCAGTGTAGCTTCACTCTTCAGTTCTGCAACATTTGGATTAGGCTACTTACTGGCCCATGACCAGAAGAGGCCACATTCCCCATCTGAGAACAATACCTAACAACTTCTATGAAACAATGGATTATACCCACATACATCTTCACAACCAAACTCCAGATTCATGTTGACACTCATGATGTCATATGATAGTGCAGTTGCAGAGCCATTAGAATACTGACTGCCAAGCCCTTTGCTCCAGTTGCCATGATTCCTGGAATCTAGAGTGTGTCCAGCAACAAGTACTTTAATATTATGATCCTCTCCCCACAAACCCTTCAATGATTTCCTACAACACTCATTCAATAATTGTCCCTATGTTGAAGATCTTTTATGCAAACTGAAGTCACTCCTTTCATTGAAGAAGCTTATTAGAAGATTGGTATAAAACTGAAATGCCTTGCTGAAACCAAGGGTTATAGAGTACAGATCTTGATGGAATTGTAAAAGCAAGCTTCGAAAAAAGTTCAGTCTCAAGATTTACATTTGCACAAGACAAAGTGAAACTTCATGTTCTTAATGACAAAGAAGATAGAATCACATAGAGGTTGGTCAACAGAGTATACAAAACCTTAACAGGCATCAAACATGTCCTTTGAGATGGCTGGGTTAATAAGACCAGATTGTATGCCATACTAGGCTTTCATCCAAGAACTGCTTGCATTGCCACTCAAGAACTCTTCATTCAATACACTTACAATTGAGACACATCAAGTGTTCATCCACAGGGTCTCCTCAAAAGAGCTTAGCTAATAAACTAAAAAGAATGGTGCTTAATTCTGTGGTAATATTAAAGTCTCTTTATGAAGTCTCTATCAAAGAAGAAGTTCTGATAACAAGACAGTTAACAAAATACCTTCTCAAGATTCTTTTCAACTGTGTCAATCCTTTTCCATTCCTTCCTATTCTCTCATTGATATTTTCCCACCAATGACATCTTCTACTAACATTTCTTATTCTCCTTACAGCTCTGTTCTGAGACAATGTTAATCTTATCATAAGCAAGGACAAGAGAAGATGTACAAGATAGATCTAAGAATTTTTCAGACTTCAGAAGTGATGAAGCCATATGCCCAGTTAGTTGAAGTTGAAGATATCTGACTATGAAATGCCTACAGAAAGCTTGAGTTGAAATAGAACTCCAGGTGGAATCAAGAACCATAGCTCTGAAAGATTGTGGATGAAGATATCAGATACCAAGGTGCCTCACTAGTATGGATAAGTCAAATCATGATGAAAAAATTTATTTTGAAGATCTTATCAAGTTTTCCTTCTCTCATTAATGTTCAATGTGCACAGAACTCAAACATGCAACTCAAGGCCAAGGTATTAAGTTATCAAAGTCAAAAGGTGTCCAACATGATGTTAAACTGTTTTGTTAACTCCATGTCTCTGTAAATATCCTGGAATGATCAGAAACTTATCCAAAATCCTAGACACAATTTAAAACCATCTACTTCAGTATCTGGACAAGTACAGAAACTATTATAGACAATTCACACAGTCTCTAAACATGAAAGTTTTCTTCAAGGTCCAATGGTCTAATCATCTGGCATATAATTATTCATTCAACAAGAAGTGAGATCACAAGATTATTTGTCTCCATGAAAATGAGGTCTACAATGAAAAAAAGGATCAGATCAAGAAGAATACATGACCAAAACATTGTTAAACTTTTCTGGTGGTCATAACAAGACAATTGTCAGAATCTGAATATATTCAGAAACTATTCACACTTTCAACTTGAGCTTAGTCCTTAAAACACTTCAACAATCTGCCTTGTTGTCAAACTAGGAAGTTGCTTACAAGGTTCATGAAGATTCAAGGCATCCATTATTCATTCACAAGAAAGTGAGGCTCATGCCTGAAGATCTAAAGAATCAAGTTTGCAATTGTCTTAAAGCAGACATTAAAAACTTTCTAATGGTTGGTAGCTCAACAATCATTAGTTCTAACTATCAAACAGAAATATAGTTGACCATGAGTTGTTAAACAGTTTCTGAGATAAACAGAAACTCATTTATTCCTAGGTTTATTTTCCTTTTTTAGTTTTCTTTTTTTTTCTTTCAGAAAATGTTCTAGATCAAGAATAAGATTAAAGTCCAAGATATTCTTTCATTACAACTGAAGCCTCATCAACTATCAAGGCTTTCAATTATTCAAGATTGAAAACTGCTTCTCAATTATGTTTTCATTTTTACTCTTGCTGCATTCTTGTTGAAAATCAAAAAAGAAATATACAAAAAATCAAAAGAATAAAAGAAGCACTACAAAAGTATAAAAGAAGAAAAGAATTCTCAGCTCAGACATGAGAATAAATATGTTCTTCTGAAAAACTGATTGCAGAGATTACATCAAAGCTTTCTATGTAATCTGCAATAACTATAAACTATGGACAATCCAGAATAATTTAAAACTATCTAGATCAGCATATCGATAAACTGCCTAGAGTCTGGAAAGACTATAAACTACCAAACAAACAAGTTGGCAAGATTAGTATCCAGCAGTATTCTCTGTTATCACTCAGTTCATCCTCTAGATCTTTGGATTTTCTCCTAGCACATAATTCAGAAATCCCCACACCTTCTCTTGTATCAAGCTTAAGGGAAAAGTACTTTCAAGACTGAACAAGATATTAGGAAGAAGTTATTCATCTCTACAGAGAAGTGAGACTCTATCTGAAAGTCAAGTAAAGTCAAGAAAAGAAAAAGTACCCTGTGTTCCCACACCTGCAAGATACCATCTCATTCTTTCTCTCCTCAATCTGATAGGTGAAGCTCAAAGGAAGTAGTAGCCAGTCAAATGGTGAAGCCAGTGAGAAGTAGTAACCATGAAGATCTACTCCTTAGGATATAGAGAAAGCTGCCATTGAAATTCATATCAAGAACAAGTTGAAGTATTCAAATAAGTTCTTCAAGTTCAAAATATCATCTTTCCCTTCCAGTCTAGCTAGAAACCTTAAAGCAATGCATTTGTCTAGCCAAAGACTTTAAACTATGGAATCATTTATGAATTCAACAATGATGCTGTCCAGGAATACCACAGTCATCTGCAATGAAGTATATTGAAGTCCTTAGTATGACTATAAAGTGCTTTAGTCCTGGATATAACTCTAAAAGGTCTTGAACCTAAGCAAGTCTAAAAAAGGCTATTGTTCCTCCTGGTTTTGAAGTTTGGCAGATCACTCAAACTTATCATTCTTTTATCAAGATTCCAATCAGCAATGAAAGGTTTTATCACCCTCCTCTTCAATATTCTGCATCCAACTCTATTTCTTTGCCCTTAGCAGAAAAGTCCTGAACATGACATGAAAACTGTTTAGCTCTTCCTCTTGGTTTTATAGATTTTGGCAAGAAGATCCTCAAAACCCTTTCTCATCTTTTGTCATATGCTTTCCATTGAAATATATGGAATTCTATTCACCTTTCCTTTCTGGCCATACACAAAACTCTTGATTTGTATGCTCTCAGTATGAAATTGGATGTCAAGAGTAACTGGAACATCTTGAATATTTATCTTCAAGTTCACCCTCAAATGCTGCACTCTGTCAATATTTGCCTCAATTGCCCATGCCCTCCCACTGCCCTTTATGACTGGATGATTGTTAGTCCTTTATTGGATGATAATTGTTTTCTTCACAACTCACATAAATTCTGCACACAAATTCTTCTTGATCTTTGGATGTCTGGAATCCATCCTAGAGATGGGGGAAGTGTTACAAATTTGTGTATGAACTTACACAAATCCTACACTATGACTGTGTGCCTGTATGCATGAGTGCCATGACTTTCCCTTTCCCTAATCATGTGACCCTTCCATCCCTTTACATCATCACACCTTTACCTTTCACATTGATCACATCTTTTATCTCTCTTCACCTCTTCATAACTGTCATGACATCACATCAATCACTCTTCCATTCCAATCACCTTACCTTTCTCATCTCCATCATTCCCTCTGATCAGTATGATCATTCTCACAAACCCTGCAAGATCCTAGATGAATCTCTGCCACAATCACACTTCCAGATCTTTCACATCTTGATGATTGATCTTCCCCTTACATTAAACCCTGCATTCTCATATCTGTTTTTTCCATTCTGATATATGATATGTCTAACCTTTTACTTATGGACTACACCCTTTACCTTATCATCCACTAGCATTAATCTCATATACTCTAGACCCTAGTGTACTGCATGGTCTGTGCACTTTCCTGTAACATATATAAGGGGTTATGAGTTCAGGCTGTTTCCCCAGCCTAATCCACTTGTTACCTCCTCTCCTACCCTGCCTATCAAGATGGCCTAGTGATAAGTGCAAGTAAAGGATAGTTATTCACCTACTGGTTCTTTACTGGATCTCTAGGAGTGAGACATCTGAAGATAAAGCCAAACCCTACTCCTCCCCTCTTATTGTCCCATTGTTCCTCATACCACCAAATAGCTAACACAAGGCCCTACAAGCAAGCTTGTACCACATCAAGTCAGAACCCAGATCTTAAAGTACAGAAGACATTCATTAGAAGAACCCCATACCAGAAACTATCAAAGAACCATGTGACATAACTTTCTTTATATCAGTTACTGATGTTATACTGGTGATTCTGAGAGGCTACCATTGCTGTGCAGATCTTATCATATTAACCATATCATGGACTATAGGTATTTAAGCCATGAGTAGCACAGTGTCTCTTGTTGAAACATGCTTGGGGTTATCATACACACTCTTGCATCTATGGTGACACTGTCTTTGTTTTTAAGGATGGCAACCTGGAGAATAGCCATGCGATTACCCAAGAGCTGGAACCCTCGCCCCAAGGCTCAAACATGATTATGCCTTTGACATTAGATCTTAGATATTAGAAGAAAGACAGAGTACCATTGCAAAAGTATGGTTACTGTCAAGGACTTGCAAGAGTAGTCCTGGAGATCTTATATAGGAAGTCCCCTTGACATGCAGCCCTTTCCTCTATCTGCATTCCCCTGCTGTCCTAGCACCTTCCCTTTCCTCCAACATTATAGGTTTAGCCCCATACTGTTCATCCTGGTTGTCTGCTGAGTTGTTGGGTTTAGTTGGCAGTGTAGCTTCACTCTTCAGTTCTGCAACATGCAGGGCTTACTATAGAATGAAAGATCATCACAAGATGTGAATGATCAAAGGGAGGATCATGGCAGAGATCCCATCAAGGGTTTTGCAGGGTTATAATCTAGATAATCAATCTAGATGAGATTTATACTAATCAGGAAAAAGCAGAGATTAAGAGAATGGAAGATGCATCTCAGGCATGCACAAACCATGAGAATGTGGGAGAGAATCTAGATAATCAGTTGGGGATTGTGAGTGTCATGAGAGAAAGGGGAGAGGGGTTAAAATGTGATCATAGTGATGGAAGTGATGATGTGAGAAAGGGACAAGGTAGTCACATGATCAGGAATGTCATGTGATCATAAAGTGCAACCAGTGCACTAGGAAAGATCATCACACTGCACTAACACAAAGTATGCAGGTGATATTCATGAGTGCACACAAGTATGCATGCAATATCATAACAATGATCACCTCACCTCTTTCATCTCCATCATTTCCTTCAATCAGTACAACTCATCTCAATCACAAACCCTGCAAGATCCTAGATGGATCTCTGTTGTGGAACTGAAGAGTTCTGTCTACACTGCCAACCAAACCAACCAATCCAGCAGATGACCAGTTGATATGGTGAGTCCTAGAGATAACATCCAGATGTATAGAGTGCTAAACAGCAGGGAAAGAGAATCAGGTAAAGGAGAGGACTAAGTTGGACTATCTTCAGATATGAACACCAGGACTACTCTTGCAAGTCCTTTGTAGTATTATACTCTTGCAATGATATGCTATCTTTCTCCTAACACTACAACCTAACATGTGTAGCATAATCATGTTCATATCTTGGGTCAAGGATTCTGGTACTTGGGTAATCACATAGCTGTTTCCAGATTGCTATCCTTGAGAACAAAGGCAGTGTCACCATAAATCCATGATACATTTAATAACCCAATGGATGTTCCAACTAAAACTGCTATGTTACTAGTGGCTTAAATATCTATAAATGCTGGAATGAATATGATAAGACCTGCATGGCAATGATAGCCTCTCAAGATTGCAGATATAACATCAGTAGTCAAAATGATAAGGGACTACATCACATGATTTTTAATAGTTTTGAGTTTGGTTTTTAATACAATGAATGTCTTCTGTTCTTCTTAATACTGGATTCTGTACATTAATGGGGAATGAGCTTGCTAGCTGGCCATAACATTGGCAGTTTGGTATTGCTAGGACAGTATAATGATATGATATAAAGAGAGGAGGGGGAGAAGTGTAGCTTTATCTCCTAATGTCTCACTTCTAGGGAACCAGTAAAGAATCAGTAGGCAAATAACATATTGCTACTTGTATCCTTGCACTAGGCCACCTTAGTAGGCAGGGTAGAAGAGGGATAAAACAAGTGGATTAGTGTTGCGGAACTGAAGAGTTCCATCTACCCAACCACAAACCTAACCAACCCAGCAGACAATCAGGGAACAATACGATGAGTTCTAAAGATATCATCCAGAAGTAAAGAGTGCTGGACAGCAGGAGTGAGGGATGTGAGATAAAGAAAAGGACCAAGTTGGACTATCTTCATAAAGAAATGCCAGAACTACTCTTGCAAGTCCTTATTAACCAACATACTCTTGCAACGTGGTTCTGTCTTCCTCCTAATACTAATATCCTATGATACTAGCATAATTGTATACAAGCCTTGGGGTTAGGATTCTAGCTCTTGGGTAATCATGTGGCTGATTCCAGGTTGCCATCCTTGAAAGCGAAGATGGTGCCACCATAAATACATGGGTCTGTTCAATAACCCCAATGTATGTTTCAATGAGAGACATGATGCTACTCATGGCTTAAATATCTGTATCTGCTAAACTAATATAATAAGGACTATCAACAGTGAGAGCTTCTCTAGTCTGCAGATATAACATCATGGGACGATACAATGTGGTCCCAGTCATGTGGTCTTTGATAGTTTCTGGTTCAGTATCTTCCAATGAATGTCTTTTGTACTTGCATAGGTT
>JBBPJS010001695.1:0-10042 GCA_038088835.1 Singerocomus rubriflavus
AAGGTAGCTATTTGCCCACCCAGTCTTCAGACTGCCTGAGAGTGAGGCATTGCCTGGGTGCAGTCCACTACTCCTCCTTATCTCTATTTATCTCTGTGTGGTCATGCAAGCTTGAAATCTGGTCAAGATGATGTTATGGTCAAAACAACTTGAAGCCCATGTTCTTTGAAGTATCACCCATCTTTGTGAGGGCACTAACCAATGTAGAAACTCCACATGATGCAAGGCCTTATCACAAGGACCTACAGATGTTATACCTGCAGGTTGCATAGGTGTACACTGCTGGCTTCCCTTATCATATTGACATGTTAGTATTTATAAATGTTCCTCCTGTTACATTTTATTTTCATTTACTATGCCTATGCAGCATGCTACATGCCACTAGAACTACTTGACACCTATACAGCATGCTATGTGCCACTCTACATTCTTACTTGAATGCTGACTCATCACTTCCAATTCCCATGTTATCATCTATGCTTCTCTTTCTGCTCTTCTTTTCCATGCACAGCTTGGTTCCCCTTTTCATCAGCATTCCCTTTCCATTGCCTTACCTTTGCTCCTTATATACTATTGGTTACCAACAATACAGATCACTCTCATTACACCATAGGTTACCCTAGCTTGGGGATGTTCTCACACCCACCCTAAAGCATGGTCTGTGCACACTACATATACCTATATATACCCATATATACTTATACATTACCCTAGCTTTCATCTCCCTTGTACCCACTTGTACTTGATACCACCAGCAATATAGTTGCTGCATTCTTCATCACCACATGCCTCCATGCTCCCACTTGGCAAACCCTTTGAAGGATAGCTCATGCTACATCCTCCATAACCTATGTATATTCATTGACCTTGGCTTTGTCTCAAGGGCTATGTGCTGCTTTGCCCAAGGCAACACATAACACCTCCTGTTGAGTGACCAGAGAAACACTATAACTCTGCCTATCATCCATCATCTATAACCCATCAGGTGATCTGGCATCACCAAAAGAATTCTTGAGCAGTCACAGAGAAAAGAATGCTTGAACAGCGAGAGGGAGTTGGAAGTGAGGAAAGGGTGATCTACAACACCTTGACGAACTATTGCATCATCAGTATAGCAATGGACTATTGCACTGTGCTTGCATCCTCCTAATACCAGCACCTAAGAGACTGGCATAATTGTTGTCAATCCTTGGGGTGAGAAGTCTGGGTTTTGGGTAATCACATGGCTATCTCCAGGTTGCCAACTTTGAAAGCTGGTTGGGGGTGCCACCCCATCTTGGGATGTACCATACAGCATCCAATGAGATCATCTCCAAATCCACAGGCAAGGAGGAACAACTATAAATACAATTGTCAATATGATAAGGGAAGCTGGCAGCATACGCCTATGCAACCTGCAGGTATAACATCCATAGGTCCTTGCATTAAGGCCTTGCATCACGTTGGTTTTCTACATCGGGTTAGTGCCCTTACAAAGATGGGCAATACTTCACAAAGAATGTTGCTACAAGTTGTCTTAACCATAACATCGTCTTGACCAAGTCTTGAGCTTGCATGACCACACAGTAAGGAGAGAAAAGAAAGGAAGAGTAATGAGACCGCATCCAGGCAATGCCTCACTTCCAGGTAGTCCAAAGACCAGGTGGGCGAATAGCTACCTCTTTACTTGCTGTTCCTTAAATATCACTAGGCCACCTTTGCAGGCAGAGTAGGAGAGGTGAACAAGTGGATTTGGCTGGGGGACAACAGCCCTTGCACAACCCCTTATATATGTTATATGAGAGTGCACAGACCAAGCTGTGTCTAACTATCTAGAGTATACGCTATTAGTGCTATTGGTAGATAAGGTAAAGGGTCTAGTCCATAAGTAAAAGGTTAGGCAGCCTCATGCATCAAGAATGGAAGAGCAGACATGAAGCTGCAGTGCTTATGATAAAATGGAAGATTGATCACAAGATATGAAAGATCAGGATAGGGATTGTGGCAGAGATCATCAAGATTCTGCAGGGTTGTGATCAAGATTGATATCTCGATAAGTGATCATATCGATTGAATGGTAAAGGCGGAGATGAGAAAGGTGAGGACACCTTGAGGATGTGAGAGAGAATCTAGATGATTGGTGTGATGTTATGAGTGTCATGAAGAGGTGAAGAGTGTGAAGATGTGATACACATGATGGGTAAAGGCGTGAATGTGTGAAGGGATGAAGTAGTCACGTGATCAGGGAAAGGGAAGTCATGTGACCTGAAAGTCATGTGATTATGAATGGTTGTGCTTAATGCTAACACAAAGTACATTGAGAGTAGTCATGCACACACTGGCTAACACAAAGTACCAGTGGTGAGATGCAATGTCATAACACCTCCTTGCCTGTGGGCTTGGGGATGATCTTGTTGGGATGCTGTGTGGAATGCCCCAAGGTGGGGTGGCACCTCTGACCAGCTTTCAAGGGTTGCAACCTGAAGATAGCAATGCAATTACCCAAAAGCCAGAACCCTCGCCCCAAGGCTCAACTACAACTATGCTAGTCTCATAGGAGCTAGTATTAGAAGGAAGCATACATGGTGTAATAGTTCATGTAATACTGGTAATGCAAGAGTTTACCAAGGAGTATGAAGATCATCCTCTTCTCATTCCCAATCCCCTCTTCACTGTTCAGCATTCTTTCATTCTGTGACTGCTCAAGGATTCTGTTGGTGATGCCAGATTACCTGACAGGTTATGGTGATGGAAGATAGGCAGGGTTGTATTAGTGTTTCTCTGGTTGCTCAACAATGGGTCAGGTTTGCTGAGTGCCAATATCCATGGGAGCTCCTCTTTCTGATTGGGTACTGACTGCCATAAATTTAGGATTTGCAGCAGAGGGACGTGCTGCTGGATTATAGAGTCAGAGTGTGAATTGAGGACACTGTCATGGAGTGAAAGAAGGTCTTTGCATAATTGTGGAGAGTCTATAAGTTGAGAAACTTCCTCATTCTTCTTTCTCTTTCTCCAAAGCTAACCCAATCTTTTTTACCATTTCAATGAATTCAGGATATGACACATCTAAATCCATTAGATTGGCTTGATGATAGATCAGTCAATCTACTAATTGTTTTAAGAGAGTGAGGGCATGATCTTCAGATATTTCTGCTTTTTTAGCAAGGAGTTCAAACCTGCTTAACCATTTGAACATGTTATGACCCTCTTGTGTTAATCATTCTAGTTTTGTAAGTTGCTTATGGGCAAGAGAGTTAATTTGGAAGTAACAGCTGAATTCTTTCTTCAGACCATTTATAGTAGGCCATGCTAAATCTCCTTGTGCAAAACCAATGATAGTGTTTCCTTCCTTGTCTAATTTTGGTTTCTTTTCAAGGGCCTCATATTCTTTTAATTTCAACTGCACAAACAGTTGAGCCTTAGTTCCCTCTAGTTTGGATAGCACTGCCACCATGTGGAGCTTATTGCTACTCCACTATTGCATGCTTTGCCATAAATCTACTTTCGTCATCCATAGCTTATATAAATCTCTCTTGCCATCCCAGTTATCCAGATCAGCGATCTTCTTTATAACATTCTTTTGTGTGTTGGTTGCATTTATATTGGCCATAATAGTGGTGAGCTGAGCCAGAATATTGACAAGTTGTTGTTTCACCAACATGTTGTTAAAGGGTGCAGAGTCTTGGTATATGAATTGTTCTAGTTCTTGTGCAGGTGGTGTAGAAGAATCAGATTCCTCAGAATTGTATCCTTCAAAATCTCAGAACTGGAAAAATGATGACATATTGATTATTTGGCAAAAGATCTCCTAGATCTATCTTTCAAGGTCTACTTGATCTTTGGTATGTTGTGGCTATGTAATTGATAAGATTTACATGAAGGGAAATGTTTCTTAGCTTTTAACATTTTAATCCTATGCCTAAGCCTATCCTTTTTCTCTTTTAACACTTTTACTGCCAACAATTGAATCTTCAAATCGATCACTATATCAGTGAGTTGTGCCTGTTCTCATTCTACAAAAAAGGTAAAGGCTGCTTGCCTAAACTGAGTTCCTTGTGCCCAACAGATCCACTTGTAGTGATTGGTGGGCTCTTCAAGATGCAATCATTGGATCTGAGCTTTGTCTGCTGGATGCAGATCTTCTTTGTTACTAAGATAGTCCTCAATTTCTGAGGTGGCTCAGCAAGGGTATTGGAGTGGTGGGGGTGATGGGAAATGATGATCTAGCAAATCTGGGTATCTATCTAAAAGTTCCCACCCAGTTTGCTGTGCTAGATGATTGTTTGAGTTAGTGCCAAATATGGGGTCCCTATAGAACCATGGTGAAGGTGGATGTGGAGTTGGAGTTCTTTCCCAAAGATTGGGGTCCTGGAAGAAGAGCAGAAAGGTTCTGTTGTTCACTGATCAATAAAAAACCAGGCAAGGTAAACAAGCCTAATCCAAGTGTTATGATGAAAGAACTATACTGGTCTGGATCAACCCTTGAGTGGTCTTCAAGATCTTGGTATGATGATTTGATGGAGAAATGGTAAAAGGTGAAGTAGAAAGTAACCCTTAGGTCTTACTTCCTAGGAAAGAACAAGTAACCAAATGGATTAGGCTGAAAGATGACAGTCAAAGACAGTCCCTTTATATACATGCAAGAAGTGTGCATGGATCAAATGACATCATAAATAAGGTGTGAAAAGGAAGCACACCTTATGACCATCAAATGGAAAGGAAGATGATGGAAATGAAAAAAAGGAAAGAGAAGCAAACAGAAATGAAAAGAAGCTTCTCATGAGATGGATATGAAAAAATAAGAGCCTGGACCTCAACATAAGGTTTCCTGCAGGCATGACATCATAGATGACATCATAGGTCTAGACTGATCATGTGATCAGTCATGTGACCTAGTCATGTGATGCTAGAAGATAAGATAAGATAAAAGGAAAAGAAAGAAATCATACAAGTTCAATGTTGAGTTTATAATACACAACTTGATCTGTGCATGATCCTGTAACATATAAATAGTGGGGTTATAAGTACAGGCTATTCCTCCAGCCTAATCCACTTGTTACCTCTCCTACCCTGCCCTTAGTGGTGGCCTAGTGAAGTTAAAACTAAGTAAAGGACAGCTATTTGCCTACCAGTTCTTCATTGGATCCTTAGAAGTGAGGCACATCTAGAGATAAAGCTAACCTTTTTCCTCCTTTACCATCATACCATCATATCATCTCTTGTACCATCAAACCACCAATGTATTGGCCTATAAGCAAGCTCATTCCCCATCAATATACAGAACCCAGTACTGAGAAGAACAGAAGACATTTATTGGAAGAATCTTTGTACTAGAAACTATCAAAGATCATGTAATGTAGTCCCTCATCATTCCAACTACTGATGTTATACCTGTGACCACAAGAAGCCTTAGCTGCTGTGATGGTCTTATCACATTGCATTTACAGATACAATAACTTAAGCCATGAGTAGCATAGCATCTTTCATTGAAACATACATTAAGATTATCACACACACCCATGTATCTATGGTGACACCACCCTCATTCTCAAGGATAGTAACCTGGCAATAACTACACAATTACCCAAGGCTCAAAACCCTTGCCCCAAGAGCTGAACACAATTATGTGATATATGTTAGGTTATTGTATTAGAAGGAAGATAGGAACTGGTTGCAATAGTACCATATTCATTAAGGACTTGCAATGGTAGTCCTAGAGTTCAACCCTAAAAGATAGTCATGCCTCAGTCCTCTCCTCATATCCAATTCCCCATTCCTGCTATTCTAGCACTCTCTCTATCCAGATATCTCATCTCTTAGAATTCATCATTCATCCCTGGTCATCTGCCAGGTTGGTTGGATTAGTTGGCATAGTAGTGTATCTCTTTGGATCTGCAACACCTTGTTACTTGTCTAGCTTAACATCACTAGGCCACCTTTCCAGGCAGGGTAGGAGAGGTAAACAAGTGGATTTGGCTAGAGGGACACCAGCCCTTGCACAATCTCTTATATATGGTACATGAATGTGCACAGACCAAGCTATGACTGTTGTCTAGGGTATAAGCTATTAATGCTACTAGTTTACTAGATTAAAAGGGTGAGGTCCATGAGACAAAGATTAGGCAGGCTTCTAAGAAGATCAGAAATTGTTATAAATTTGTGTATGAACTTGTATGAATTCTACACTATGACTGCATGCTTGCATGCATGAGTGCTACCTCATGACCAATCCCTGATCACATGACCTCTCCATCCCTTCACATCATCATGCCTTCATCCCTTCACATGTATCACAATCACAGTTTCATTTCTTCACTCTCTTTATGACTTTACACCAATCACATCTTCCATTCTGATCTCGATTCCCTTTCCTTATCTCCACCCTTACTCTCCAATCAGTATAATTACCAATTGAGATTGCATCTTGATCACAAACCCTGCAAGATCCTAGATGGATCTCTACCACAATCCCATTTCTCAATCATCACATTTTGTGATTGATCATCCCCTCTACCCTAGTCCCTACAGTTTATCTCTGCTTTGTTTCATTCTTCAGAAGAACTGCCTAATGTTTCCCTTATGGACACTGCCCTTTCATATAGTATAGCCAATAGCACTAATGCTGTATACCCTAGACCCAGTGTATAGCTTGATCTGTGCACTTTCCTGTAATGTATATAAGAGGTTATGAGTACAGGCTGTTCCCCCAGCCTAATCCACTTGTTACCTCTCCTACTTTGCCCTTAGTGGTGGTGGCCTAGTGAAGTTAAGACTAAGTAATGGACAGCTATTCACCTACCAGTCCTTCATTGGATTCCTAGAAGTGAGGCATGTCTGGAGATAAAGTCAAATCCTCTCCTCCTCTCCACCATTGTTCCATTGAATCATACCTGATAATACTGAATTGCCAACATTATGGCCAGTCAGCAAGCTCATTTAAGCACTAGTACAGAACCCAGTACCTAGAAGAACAGAAGACATTCCTTGTATTAAGAACTGTATCAAGAAACTACTAAAGAACCACATGATGTATTCTCCATTGTATCGAATACTGATGTTATACCTGTGACCTCAAGAGGCTATGTTATAACATCATACAGTTCCTTTACACTTTTTTCTCTTTCTTTATTTAATCTTTTGATCTTATCTTTTATCTTATCTTCATCACATGACTAGGTCAGGGCCAGATCATATGATTAATCACATGATCAGGCCTAGACCAATGATGTTATGCATGCAGGCTGCCTCATGAGCATAGCCTCTTTCATTTCTGTTTATTAAAGAAGCCTTTTCTTTCATTTCCATGCTTCTTTGCTTCTCTTTCATTCTGATGCCTCATGCTTGCCTTGAGGTATTAATCTCTATTGCTTCTTTCTATATTTGCTATTGTCTTATCTATGATGTCATCTGGTCTGTGTGCATCTTTGTATAGTATAAATACAGGGTGTATTCAACTGAACCCCCTCAGTCTAATCCACTTGGATATTCACCTCCTAGCTAGGTTGAGTCCTTAAGGATATTACTTCTTATTCTTACTACTCTCTTCTCACCCTGTTATCTTTGTGTCTGTGTGGTTTTTGTGGCAAGACCCTGCATAGTATCTGCCTAGCATCAAGCCCTTGTTTGTGTGTTGCCAGAAGTATAGTGTTTTGCTAGGAAGTGTAACACTTGAATTAGACTTCTTATATGCCTGGTCTTCTTTGTGATTTAGTGTCACTTACCCCATCACTTCAATACCCACCTCACTCTTATAGCCACTCCATTGACCCCAATAATCACCCACCAGTTGAAGACAACATCGAGCTTGGCTTATATGCCCAGTATTCTCTCAGTGACGAAGAACATGTTGGTACCTTTACAGTAGCTGGCCCATATGCTAATCTCCCTGCTCAAAACCCCCAGATTTGGGGTCCTCACCATATCCTTTCCCACAACCCATCCCCTGTGCCATTTTGCTTATATGATTACCTTGATTACAAAGATAAGGTAACCTCTGAGGTATTTGATCAGATACACCAATACATCTTATCAGAACCTGCTTTCCCCAATGACTGGATCGACTGGTGCTTAGCTAAGCACTTTCACCCAGTTACTAACAAATACTTTACGTGCTGAGAGGAGGAATGTCTTGGTAGAACTAATGGAAAGTTAGAAGCTGCTAAGGCAAAGGTTAAGGCTTTAAAAAAGAAGAGATCAGAGCATAAGAAGAAGATCACATTGCTAGATGCTAAAAGAAGGTTCAATCTTAAATCTTGCAGATACGCACTCTGGTCTCTAGGCCCAATTATCTAGAATAGTTTCCCAATATGCATTACAACCTGTTTGCGTCCTATCATGGAATGCTAGAACTTGACAACAATTCCAACTCCCCTATTAACACTCCTCATTATTCACCACCTGCATCACCAACTCCTATAACACCACCCAATATGTCTACCCAACAACAACTTGCTAACATCCTGAACCACTTGATTCAACTTACACTTAACATAAATTCACAGTCTTATCAAAAGGATGTGACCAAGAAAATTGCTAATCCAGATAACTGGGATGGTAAAAGGGAGAATCTGCGTCTTTGGTTAACTAAGGTTCATGTCTGGCAAGATGTACAATAATGGGGCTCAGACAAACTCCATTGCATTGCAGTCCTTTCTAGGTTCAAAGGAGGAAATGCAGCTTTATTTGCAAGGCTGGAAATTGAAGAACACATGAAAGGAGAAAAGGAATGGGAACTCAATGCCCAAGGAAATCCTACTGCAAACTGAAAAGGGGATGTAGCATGGTCAGACTGGGACACTCTTAAAGCTAGAATTGCACAATATTTCCATATTGACTCTTTAGCACATGAATCCTTGACCAAACTAGAAAACCTAAGGCAAAATGGCCACAATACCTTTGATTGGCTCTCTCAATTCAAAATGTTAGCTGACAAGGCTGAAGTAGCAGACAACTATGTGTTGGTATTGCTTAAATGCTTGATGAACTGTCTCATTTATCACCAAGTAAACCTATGGAAGCACGATGCAACATGGGAAGAATGGTGCAAGAAGATATTAGAGGTTGGAATGTTTTTCAAAAAAGAAAGAGAAGAAAAAGGAAACTTTGCTTCTTTTTCTCCACAAAGTAGAGGACCTCCTTCTTGAATTCTGCAACAACCCCAACTGTGTCTGTGATCTCCTAATTCACAATATTCAGTGCCACATGGACCTCCACCACCACGTTTTACCACCATAGGAACTCAATCTGGGCATGAAGCTCCTATGGATATAAGTGTTCAGCAGACGACTTCTACTAATCATCCTCCTCCCATCAATAACCGATTTGCATCTCCACATCTGTGCTATGGTTGTGGCAAACCTGGCCATATACATGCAAACTGTCCCACAAATCCAAGATGGTTTGTAAGGCAACAAATCATGTATGACCAGTGGGATCAGCCATTGGTTTATCATTCTCCTCCAGCAGAACAGGAATACATAACAACTCAAATGGTAGGAACCAAATTTTCATAGGAACCTAATGAGAATGGTTGGCACTCTGCCCAACTTTATAATATGCATGACTCATACCAAGTCATGCAACAAGCCACCATTCCACAAGCTGGTCCCTCATATTCTCAAACCACCAATTAGTCCAGCACGTTGGCCTGTGCTGTGTACATGACTAAAGAAGCTGAGGCCTATTATAGGGATAAGTTTGCTGCAGAAGCTCATGCTGCTGCTGCTAACAACATCTTTTTAAACTAAGCAAGACCAAAGATAATAGGGGTATCAATGGTCATGGACTCTTACTTAGTTCTTCTTCTTCTTCTTCTTCTTCTACTAACATTTCTAGTTCACTTCCTACTAATGTATTTGATAGCTCAGAGCTGGACTCAGCAATCAAAACAGCTTTTGGTGTATCCATCAGGGCATCTCATTCAAGTGTGGCACCAGATCTAAAAAATAGTGTGCTTAATTCCCTGTTAAGGCAAGTCAAAGTTCGAGCTATAACTTATAAACCCCCTAGCTCTTTATCTCATCATGAAGAATTCAATGACCCATGCCAAATAAACATAAAATAT
>JBBPJS010001696.1:0-10042 GCA_038088835.1 Singerocomus rubriflavus
AGTAAGGGATGGTATTCGCCTGGCCCTCTTAATTGAGCTCTAGGAGTGAGCCGTCTGGAGATAAAGCTAACCTTTATCCCTCCCCTCCATCATTCCATCATTCATTGATCCTGACCGTACCAAACCGCCAACGTTATGGCCAGTCAGCAAGCTTGTTCAAGCGCTAGTACAGAACCCAGTACCTAGAAGAACGGAAGACATTCTTTGTATCAAGAACTGTACCAGAAAACTATCAATGATCATGTGATGTAGTCCCCTATCGTACCGACTACTGATGTTATATCTGCAACCTCAAGAGGCTATCGTTGCTGTGCAGGTCTTATCATATTAGGATTATCGTTTACAGATATTTAAGCCACTAGTGACACAGCGCTCCTAGTTGGAACATACGTTGGGGTATTCGTACAGACCCACGTATCTATGGTGACACTGCCTTCGTTCTCAAGGATAGCAACCTGGTAAACAGCTACGTGATTACCCAAGGCTCAGAATCCTCGCCCCAAGAGCCGAACATGATTATGCCTTTCCCGTTAGGGGTTAGGTATTAGGAGGAAGACAGAGTACCGTTGCAAGAGTATGGACACTATCAAGAACTTGCAAGAGTAGTCCTGGAGCTCTAGATACAGAAGATCTCCTGACGCGCAGTCCTTTCCTTTATCCACAGACCCCAAGACTGTCCTAGTCATCCCCCTTCTATCCGACATAATGGTTAAGCCCTGTACTGAGATCTCTGGTTGTCCGCTGGGTTGGTTGGGTTGATTGGCAGAGTAGCGTAACTCTATGGTTCTGCAACAAGGTTGTACAAGATGCAACATACTCTTTTATGAAGGTCTGGATGCCTGGCCAGGTGTATTCTTGGCAGATTAGCTCTAAAGTTCAGTTTTGTTTAAAGTAATCAGAGAGCAGATGGTCATGTTTATAACAGAGGACATGAAGGCAGAGATTATTGGCATCAGAGACATAGATGCAATCATCGAGGCATAGAAAGCCTTCAGAGTCAATAGACCAACAGGAGTCAGAGGGTTTGAAGAAGGACATGTGAATGGAGAAGATAGGATCAAAGGAAAGAGCAGAGAGGATATCATTATGTAGGGACTTGATGTCAAACAGCATACTGGCTCAGAGAACTGGAGCTGCTAAACACAATGCCCTGAGGGATGACACAAGTTGCTCTTGGGTGAACACAGGGCAGAAATTCTGAGAGTCAACCAGAGTGTAGTCCCTATCCTTCTCTTTAGGATAGATGTCCCAGCATCTAGTGAGGGAATTGGGCTTTGCATCTAACTTTCCAGGATGGAAATGGACAACCATGTTGGACTGGGAGAGAAACTTCAACCACCAGGCTTGGTGCTGAGTGAGAAGTTTGGAGGTGGCAAAATATTCTAAGTTCTTGTGGACCATTACAACATCAATCAAAGTTTCAGAGCCCTTGAGGTAATGCTGCCAAGTTCAGAAGGACTTGAAGATGGTGAGCAATTCCTTGTCATGGGTGTCATAATTCAGCTCTGAAGTGGAGAGGGTGCAGGAGAAGTAAGCCACCAGGCAGACTTTATTGTCTGGGCAGTGGAGGAAAAGGATGCCTGCAATGGCATAATCAGAGGTGTCTGTCTTGACAATTAGTGGGGCATCAGGGACCCAGTGGGTAAGGATGGGAGCAAAGGTGAATGCATCCTTAAGATGCTGGAAGGTGGAGCAGCAGGCTTCATCAAAGTGCCAAGGGGTACTCTTGCAAGTGAGGTGAGTAAGAGGGACTACCAGCTCAGAGTAGTTAGCAATGAAACATTGATAGAAATTGGTGAATCCTAGGAAAGACTGGATATCCTGGATCTTTTAGGGTTCAGGCCAGTCAACGATGGCCTTCACCTTGTTGGGAGACACCATAAGTTCAGATGAAAAGAGCTGGTATCCTAGGTACTCAGTGGAGTCAGTGTGGAACTCACACTTTTTGGGCTTGGCATAAAGTCCATGTTTTTGGAGGCACTGGAGGACTTCTTGAATGTGCTCTTTGTGTTTCATGTGGTCTTCTGAGAAAATCAGGATGTCATCAAGGTACATGATGACAGAGATGTCAAGTAGATCTGTAAAGATGGAGTTTACAAACTGCTTGTTGAGTGACCAGAAAAACACTATAACCCTGCCTATATCCATCACCTATAACCCATTAGGCAATCTGACATCACCAAGAGAATTTTAAAGAAGTCATAGAGGAAAAAATGCTGGACAGCAGAAAGGGAAATTGAAGAGTGAGAAAAGGGTGATCTAACAACACCTTAATGAACTCTTGCATCATCAGTATTACCAGGACTATTGCACCTAGTATGCATCCTCCTAATACTAGCTCCTATAAGACTAGCATAATTGTAAACAATCCTTGGGGCAAGAAGTCCAGGTCTTGGGTAATTGCATGGCTATCTCCAGGTTGCCATCCTTAAAAGCTTGTCAGGGGTGCCATCCCATCTCAGGGCATTCCACACAGCACCCAATGAGATCATCTCCAAGCCCACAGGCAAGGAGGAACAACTATAAATACCAACATGTTAATATGATAAGAAAGACTGGCAGCATACATCTATGTCATCCACAGGTATAACATTGTCTTGACAATTGTGTTGACCATCTTGAGTCACATGGGTTTTCCACAAAGGTTGATATCTTCACAAAGAATGTTGACTAGGTTGTCTTGACTGGGTTTCATCTTGACCAGGTCCTAAGCTGGCATGACCACACAGTAATAAATAGAAAGAGGGTAGAGTGGAGGATGAGACTTTATCCAAGCAATGCCTCACTCCTGGGCAGTCTGAAGACCAGGCAGGTGAATAGCTACTCTTTTACTTGCTGTTTCTTAAACATTACTAGGCCACCTTTGCAGGCAGAGTAGAAGAGGTGAACAAGTGGATTTGGCTGGGCCCTTATATATGTTACATAAGAGTGCACAGACCAAGCTGTGTCTTGGATCTAAGGTATAGCATAATTAATGCTATTGGTGGATAAGGTAAAGGTAATAGTCCATGATAAAAAGGTTAGGCATTCATAGAAGAAGATCAGAAGTGGATATGAATGCAGGGCTTACTGTAGAATGAAAGATCATCACAAGATGTGAATGATCAGGAATGTAATTGTGGCAGAGATCCCATCAAGGGTTCTGCAAGGTCATGATCTAGATAGAAATCTAGATAAGATTCATACTGATCAGGGAAAGCAGAAATGAAGGAATGGAAGATGCATTTCAAGCATGCACCAACCATGAGGTGTGGAGAGATCTAAAATGATCAGTGTGAGGTCATGAAGTCATGGAGAATGTGAAGAGGGTGAAGATGTGAAGACATGACAGGTGAAGGCATGATGTGTAAAGGGAAGGAGTGGTCACATGATCAGGGAAGTCATGTGATCATAAAGTGCAACCAGTGCACTAGGAAAGTTATACTTGTGCACTAACACAAAGTATGCCAAGTGTAGTTGTGCATGCACTTGCTAACACAGAGTACAAGTGATGTTGAGATGTCATAACACCACTGGAATGCTGCAGGGGCATTGGTCAGACCAAATGGCATGATGAGCCATTTGTAGGAGCCATAGCACATCTGGAAGGAGGTCTTCCACTCATCTCCATCAGCAATGTGAACCAGATGGTACACATACCAGAGATCAAGCTTAGTGTAAATGCAGGCACAGCTTGGGGCATTAAAAAGGTCAGAGATGTGGGGGAGCAGATAGCAGTCCTTCTTCATAATCTTGTTGAGTCCACAGAAATCTACACAAAGGCGAAGGGAACTGTCTTTCTTGCAGATAAAAAGGACAGGAGTGGTGTGAGTGGAGGAAGATGGGCGAATAAAGCCATTAGCAAGGTGTTCATCAAGGAATGTCCAGAGTAACTCAAGCTTAAATGGGGAGAGTGAATAGGTAGTGCCTATAGAAGGGGAAGCTCCTTCTTTCAAGTCAATCTTCAGGTCAAAATCACAATGTGGAGCAAGCTGAAATGCTTTGCTTTTGCTGAACACATCTGCAAAGTCATAATACTTTGGAGGAACCCTAAAGAGGTCAATTGGTTCAGAGTTGATGGAGGCAGAGTGGAGGTTACTGTCAGGCAGATGGAGTGTCATTGCAAACTGCACCAAGCCTTGAAAGTGACATGCAAGTGTGAAGGCATGTGTGCTGATGAGCACAATGTGCAGAGCCTTGTGTTTGAAGAAACTCGATGTATCAGAGGGGATGGAGTCAGCTGGAGGAGAGATGTCTGGAGGCTGTGGAGTTGAGCTTGGGAGTGCTGGCACAGGTGGTTCTGGTGCTCAGAATGATATACTCCTTGTAACCCAGTCAATCAATGGATTGAAGCAGGTCAGCCAATTGTGTCCTAGAACAATTGAACATAAGCCATTTAGTGGAGTGATATAGAATGTCATTGGAGTGATATCACTGGAGGGGAAGTGAACAGAGAGGTCAAGAGCTTGAGTGATGGTGGAGTTGAATGTTCCATTGAACAAACAGAGAGATAGCAGAGGGACGGAGTAGGTGGAAAGTTTATGTTTATTGACAAATGTTATATCTATAAAACAATTGAAGGATCTGGAGTCTATTAACATGGGAAAGGAAGGGATGTCATATGTTACAAGAGAGACTGAAGGCATGAGGGACCTGGGATCTAAGAGAGCAGACATGTTGAGATGGATCTCCTTTGGTGCACAGGTGGGTTCAATGCAACCTCCAGCTTGTGCAGAGTTATGGAGGTCATGAACTATTTTTTTGCCTTGAAGGAGGCCTCCAGTTTTGCTTCTGGAGTTTTGATTGCATGGCCCTTGGCTGCACAAGAGGTTGACTTCATGCACTCCTTGGCCTGATGTCCTGCTTGGCCATAGAACATGCAGAGGTTGTTGTTGAAGCAGCATTTATGCTCAGCTGCTGTGAGCTTGCTGTCCTTTCCTAGCTTGGACAACAGGTCCAGCTTAGGAGGAGCAGAGGCTTTGAAGGTGGTGGAAGCCTTGACAGACTTCCCTTTGGACTCCTTAGAGGAGCCAGAGGTGGAGGTGTTGAAGTTGGAGGAGGAGGATTTATCAGATGCCTTAGAGGGGTTGCCAGTAGATTTTGCCTGACAGCTAATCTCCAACTTGTGTTCCCAGTAGTGGGCATCAATGGAGTGGGTGAGTTGGCAGAGTTCAGAGAGAGTGGGGGGTTTTCCAACCTGAGAGATCTCATCTTTGATGCAGTCCAGAAGATCATTGTAAAAATAGTGCCAGAGGACACCTTTGCCATAACCCTGGACTTGAGAGGTGATCCTATTGAATTCAACAACATACTTGTTAATGCATTGACCATTCTTCATTAATAGGTGGTCAAGCTGGTGCTCTGCATCTCCAACAGGGTTGTGCAGTCCAAAGTTCATCTGCAACTCCAAAATGAACTCCCTATAGCTATTCATCCACAAGGGATGGAGCACAGGGTCTTCCATTTGGAGGAGGTCCAGTTTGAACCACTCCAGTGCCATACCCTTCAGGTATGACTGAGTGAAGGTGACCTTGGCACAGTTGGAGATGAAAGCCTTAAAGTGATCCTGAAAGTTCAACTCACATTGAACAAGAAAGATCCAGAGTTTGCAGGGGTCTGTTCTGTCAAATTGGTCCAGTTCTCAGACTTTGATCCTTTGCAAGGACCAGGTCTCTTGCAAGAGGAACAGGTGAGAGCTTGGATAGCACTAGCCAGGCTGGCTAATGCATCTTGCAGTACTTGTTCCTCATTGGAGGAGGAGTTGGGGTGAAGGTCTTCCTCCAGAAAGTTGGAGCCATTGGAGGGGTCTCCTCTGGGCTCTTCTGAACCCCCAGGGTTGCCTCAGTTACTTGGTGTATGAAAGGAGGGATCTGCAGAAGGTTCTTCATCATCATTGAGCTCTTGTATGCATGCTTGGAGAGTTGGAGTTTGTAGAGGGGCATGCATGGATGCAGAGGAAGCATTCCAATGAGCAGAGAAACTGTGGAATTGTTCAACAAACTCAGAGCCTCAGCAATTGCTGCTGAAGGCATGAAGAGGGTTGAATTAGGGGAAGGGTGGAGGATTGGTGATCACCCAGGTGCATGATCTGGTAACTCAAGCAGGGTTGGTAGTCATGAGTTTAGATCCAGTACAAGAGTGAGTTTGAATATACTGTTAAACTCATGTCGGACACTGCTCTGAGGGGAACTTCAAAGGTCCAGAGTTGAGGGGTTCAGATAGGACTTGGCTTCACCTTATGTGGTGTACCCTTGCACAGAATCTGGTTGTTCTGAATTTACTGAGGGTTGAAGGTTGGAGATTAGAGGGGTTATGTAGAAGAAGTTGGTCAATGACTTGGAGAATGAGTGGGGAGGGCATCAGGTTATGTTGATATTCAAACTGAAGTGTACAAGTTGTAACTACAGAGTTTATATACAGAGGGACTTGGATGACTAAGTCTGGAGTTGGGTTACAATATGTAGTGGAGGGGTTGGAGGTAAGACTATGCCAGAGCACAGCCTTGGAGCTGTGCTCCTAAGTGAGCACCAGTATTGGAGTTCTAACTAAGTGAGAAATGGAATGTAAGGTATGAGTGACATAGGAGAACATAATAGGGATAGAGTTAGGAAGGAACACTAAGTACAAGTCCAAATGGAGTAGATACAGGAGGATGGAGGAGAGACAGACCAGAGGTGGTATGGAGGTACCAGAGTTAACTTGAAACATGAAATATGACACTAGTGCACACTAGCAAAAAATTTCCTAATCAAACAAACCTTATGAGAAAATGTCACTCTCACCAAATTTCCTCTGTGCCACTCAGATATCTCTGAATACCACAAATATCCTCCAAGGCATCCACCTCCAAACCCATAAAATGCCAGATCCTTATAGAATCAACAAACTTCAAACTCTGGAAACTCTGAATCACTGCCAATTTCTAATGAGAAAAGGTATTAGGTGTGATTCAAGGCACAGACCTACCTCCAACATCTCTGAACTCCAGAGAGGAGCTTCAAAAATGGACTAAGCAAGATGAGAAAGCTTATGAAATCATATAGGACCATATATCCAATGCACTCTTGCTCAAAACACAACAGCACACTACCTCCAAGGCACTGTTTGATGCACTCCTGGCACTCCACCAAACCCCAGATCTTGCCTCCACCTTCTACTCCTTTTAACAGCTCTTTTCCACCATATGGGATGGAACAACTCTGATCTCCAAACACATCACCTCACTATAAACCATAGAGTCACAATTAGCTGAAATGAAGTTCTCTGTCAACAACAAGCTCCTTACCTTCATTCTCCTAAACTCACTCTCAAAAACCTCAGAATGGAACTCCTTCACATTTTCTGTCATCAACACCACAAAAGAATCAAAAATCACATTCAACACTGTGGAGATTCAGATCATGTCAGAGGAAATCCATTTAAATCTCCAAAATGCCTCTGACACCACTCTAAAGCATCTCAAAAGTCCTCAAAGAAACCTCCAAACTTCGAGCTCTGGTGTGAACACCACCAATACTCTGGACACTGCTCAGAGGACTGCTGGAGTTATCAAAAGTGGGTAAAGGAGCTTTGAAAGGAAAGCAAGGAAAAGTGGAAAGAAAAGGAAAAAGAAAAGGCAAACACTATGGGAGATCCACTGAAGTCAAACTCTGAACTTTCAGAGCATGCAAATGTATCTAAAGACCACATCTCTAAGTCCTTAATCCATTGCATTCAGGCCTATTTGTCATCTAATCCAATGCTGAGCACAAATGGAATTTTTATCATTGACTCTGAAGCAACCTCCCATATGGTACCACATCAATCATGATTCCAAAATTACTCTCCACTATGTCCAGTATGTCCAGTATCTTTCAGAGACAACTCTGCCATCTCCGCAATTGGAGTAGGAAGTATTATGCTAAATTCCAAAGTAAAGGGGAAACACTTCAAGATCACCCTAAGCAATGTACTCCTGATTCCAGAATTCAAATTATCCCTCATCTCTGTAAACTGTCTTTTGAAGGCTGGACTCTCCACATTATTTCCAAAGAACTCATCCACATGCTATGTCCATCAGAGAAGAACTCCAATAATGATTGGAACACACACACAAGGACTGTATCATGCAGAAGTTAAACTAAAGTCATCTTTGGAGATCAGACTTACCACCATTGACATAAACATACTCCATCACTGCATGAAACATATATCCATGCCCCAAATCAAACACATGGTACAACATGAACAACTTCTAGGAGTTGACACAATCTCTAAAACTCCAGAATTCTGTGAATCATATACACTTGGGAAAATGAAGAAGCTCCCTTTTGAATCCAAAGAAGAACCACAAGCAACCAAACCACTCCAGATAGTTCACACAGATGTAGGAGGTCCCATATCTCCAAAATCCTGAGAAGGACAAAGATACTGGCTTCTTATCATGAATGATTACTCTCATTTCCCTTGGATATACTTCTTAAAACAAAAAGGAGATGTTCCAGAAATCTATAAATGATGGAAAGCAGATGTCCAAGCATTTTTCAAATTGGAGATCCAGACAGAGCTTTTCTCAGAGTTGCATGTCCAGTTCCTCCAAAGCAATGGGGGAGGGGAATACATAGCATTGGAGTTCCAAAATCAACTCCAAAAAGATGATACAATGCATAAAACATCTGCCCTATATACCCCAGAACAAAATGGACTGGCAGAACACATGAACCAAACCCTCTCCTTCCTGGCAAACTCCATACTGGAAAACTCAAAATTGCCAAAATCCTTTTGGACCCATGCTATGGTGACTGCAGCATATATAACAGCCCAAAGTCCAACCTCCACACTCAACAGAGAAAATCCCTACCACCTCCTATTTAATCAGAAGGTAAACTCCACCATATTCCACCTCTTTGGCTGCCTTGCCTACTCTCTAATATCAAAGGAAAAGCAAAATGGAAAATTTCAACCACATGGAAGAAAATGTGTAATGCTAGAATATACTTATGGACAACAAGCATACAAACTTCTGGACCTAAAAAGCAGATCAATCATCTCCAGCTGACACATCTCCTTTGATGAGTTCAGAAGAATCTCTAAGGTAGAGTTCATCAAATGGCAAGACCTCCTTGGATGTCATATCCATTCATTCAACTCCTATCACCCCTTCTCCAACCATCTCTGACCACCTCCATTACTCCTCATTACTCCTACACATCCTATCCTTCAGAGCTCCTACCCTTCAGAGCTCCTACCATGGAGTTTGTTCACCTGCTCACACCAGTCCTCAAACACATCAGACTTACTACTTATATCCCTCATATGTCTCTGTCTATCATTGTCAGTGTCATTGTCACTGTCCTTCCTTTGTTCCATCATTCTTTAATACCTCCATATATTCTTGACATGACCATATGATCACTTGACATTTCCACATGCTACATTGTTTCATCTTGTACCTTGTACCTTACTTCACTCATACTTAAGAGACACACCTCCTGTATGTTTCCTTAATATGAATATCAACTAAGTCACTCCTTCTATCCTTGTTCGATCCCCCTCTAACTCCTACACCTCCTACTCCACCTCCTACTTGATATGAGCACAGGAACTATACTGATGACAATCCCTTGAGTGGTCTTCAGAAATGTTGATACAATGGATTGATAGTGGAAAAGGTAAAGGAGAGTAACCCTTAGGACTCACTTCCTTAGCTAGGATGAGTATCCAAGTGGATTAGACTGAGGGACAACAGCCAAAGATAGTCCCTTTATATATTACAAGAGTTTGTGCATGGACCAAATGATGTTATAGATAAGGTGTGAAAAGGAAGCACACCATGAGGCCATCAAATGAAAGCGAAGCAATGGGAATCAGAAAGAAGAGAAGAGAAGAGACAGAAATGAAAAGAAGTCTCTTATGAGACAGAAATGATAAGATAAGGATCTGGACCTCCCCATAAGGTTTCCTGCAGGCATGACATCATTATGACATCATTGGTCTAGACCAATCATGTGATCAGTCAGGTGACAAGTCAGGTGACCTAGTCATATGATGCTAGAAGATAAGATAAGATAAAGAAAAAAGAAAG
>JBBPJS010001697.1:0-10041 GCA_038088835.1 Singerocomus rubriflavus
GTACAGGCTGTTCCCCCAGCCTAATCCACTTGTTTCCTCATGTCCTACCCTGCCTACTAAGGTGGCCTAGTGACAACAGTACAAGTAAGGGATGGTATTCACCTGGCCCTCTTAACTGAGCCTCAGAAGTGAGCTGTCTGAAGATAAAGCTAACCTCCACCCCTCCCTCTCATCGTTCCATTGTTCATCCCTCTCGACACCGAACTGCCAATGTCAGGCCAGAGAGCCAACTTGTACCTTGGCTAGTTCAAGCCACAGAACCTATGCAAGTACGGAAACCATTTGTTGAACCAAGAACTGAACCATTAAAGATATAAGATCACATGACATACTTCTCTATTGTACCAAGTACTGATGTTATATCTGCAATCCCGAGAGGCTATCATTGCCATGTGGATCTTATCATATTAGATGAGAACTCTACCGATATTTAAGCCACAAGTAGCACTGTGTCTCTCATTGGAACATCTGTTGGGTTATCAAACATAACATGGATCTACGGTGACACCACTTTCGTTCTCAAGGATGACAACCTGGTTAATAGTCACATGATTACCTGAGTACCCGAATCCTCGCCCCATGGTACGAACACAATTATGCCTTTCCCATTAGGGGTTAGGTATTAGGAGGAAGACAGAGCATCGTTGCAAGAGTACGATTGCTATCAAGGACTTGCAAGAGTAGTCCTGGAGTTCTAGATACAGAAGATCCCCTGATGCACAGTCCTTTCCTATATCCGCAGACCTTTCAACTGTCCTAGTCACCATCCTTTTATCCGACATCTATGGTTAAGCCCTGTACTGAGATCTCTGGTCATCTGCCAGGTTGGTTGGGTTGTTTGGCAGAGTAGCGTAACTCTTTGATTCCGCAACAGGATGTTATTTGCCTAGCCCTCTTCATTGAGCCCTAGGAGTGAGACATCTGAAGATAAAGCCAACTCCCCTCCTCTCCTCTCATCATTCCATCATATCCTCATACTACCGAATTACCAACGTAAGGCCCACAAGCAAGCTTGTACCTCATCAAGTCAGAACCCAGATCTTGAAGTATAGAAGACATTCATTGGAAGAACCCTCATATCAGAAACTATTAAAGATCACGTGACGTACTCTTCATTGTACCAAGTACTGATGTTATATCTGTGATCCTAAAAGGCTATCATTGCCATGTGGATCTTATCATATTAGATAATGAACTCTTTAGATAACTTAAGCCACTAGTGACATAGCGTCCTAGTTGGAACATATATTGGGGTTATCGAACATACCCATGTATCTATGGTGACACCACCCTCGTTTTCAAGGATGGCAACCTGGTCAATAGCCATGTGATTACCCAAGGCTTGAAACCCTCACCCCAAGAGCCGACCACGATTATGCTAGTACCATAGAGTATTAGTATTAGGAGGAAAACAGAGCATCGTTGCAAGAGTACAATTGCTATCAAGGACTTGCAAGAGTAGTCCTGGCATTCCTTATGAAGATAGTCCAACTCAGTCCTCTCCTCATTCCATTCCCCTTCTCTGCTGTTCAAGCACTCTTCACTTCTGGATATTATCTTATACGGATTCATTGTCAAGTTCCCTAATTGTCTGCTGGATTGGTTAGATTGTGGTTGGGTAGACAGAACTCTTCAGTTCTGCAACACGTGACAGGTGAAGATGTGATGATGTGAAAGGAATAAGGGAGGTCACATGATCAGGGAATGTCATGATTAAGTACTCATGCATGCAAGCATAGCAGTCATTATACCAAGTATCGTACACAATTCATAACATGAAGCCAAGCTGTGCATGGAAATGAAGAGCAGAATAAAGAAGCACAGATGATGGCATGAGAAAGGGAAAGGATAAGTCAGCATTTAGGTTTGAAACATAGAGTGCATGTAGTGTAGTGCCTGCTACAAGTCTGCAGTCACTCTTAAGTAATGGGTGAACAGCATAAAGAGAAAAAGGAGAGGAAAAAGATATAACATTACCCCCTTACTAGGATCGAATGGTTACATGAGGATTTCCTATGCCCAACTGTAGCTGGAGGATTCATGTATGAGGAAGTCAGTCATATTGCCATAGGCGATGTTATCATAGATGTCATCTCCATAATCAATTAAGTTGCCCCACACCGTGGGGATGTCAATAAATCTGGACAGAGGGGGATTATGAATGGTTGGGATGCAGGGTCATGGCCTTGAATGTCCTTGCTGTCTATGGGTGCAGTGTATTGGGAAACTGCATATGAACAGGGGGTTGGATGAGTTGTGAGACAAGGTAGACAGTAATGGTGGCAGAGAGCAAGTGGTGGTAAGGTTGACTGGGAGTATAGTGGACCTACATAGTGAGCACCATTCCTGTGAATGACCCAGATGCCATAGCATGCAGAAGGGGCATTGATAGACAGGGCAGTTTACCCATACATGCCTGAGGTGGTGACACTGGAAACAGGCTTCATTGTATCAAAGGTGTGAGGGGGAAAGGACGACATGTCCTTGCATGCTGGTTCAGTATGTCTTGAGCCATTCAATAATCATTATTTTGTTGAATGTGAGAGGGGTGGAGGATGCTGTGGATGATGATACAAGAATGGCACTCTCTGTTTTGCTGGTAAAAAGGTTGCATAAATATTTATCAAGCTCATCAAGAAACTCTCCAAACTCCATCTGGTAAGCCATTTCTAATAATGAGTTTTCAAGGGAGACTGCGACAGATCCCATGATGGATATAAGGAATGCACATATAGCATTGAAATTGTTGTAGGTATGAGAGGTATCAGTATGGAGACACTGAAGGGCTAAAAATGCAGTGTATAGGGACTGCAAGGGGAATTCCATGTCCAGATGGGCTTCAATGGGGATGGAGAGGCAAGCATCCTGGGTAAAGGCTTGTATGCGAAGGGCATAGTTAATGTCATATTGGCCATTTTGCATCCTGTGGACATAAATCAGTAAGTTTACTGAAAGGATTTTGTGTTGTGAAGAAGGGTCAAAAGCATTATTAATAGAAGGGTTTGTCTCCTTCTTATGAGAGAAGACAGCAGTTGAAGGTGAAGGGTCTGTTGTAACAGGAATATGTAATGACAACGTATCAGCATCTGCTTCAAGTTGGGATAGTTCCTAGAGTGGTTGGATGACCAGGGTTGTGACATCTTCATTAATAAAGGTATAGGTGTTGTTGGAGGGGTTTAAGGACATGAATGCGAGTTTACAAGTGAGGGTGTAGTATGCAATGGTGGGTTTCCTAGAGAGAGAGAGAGGTTCAGAGATGGTAGCAGTTTTTATAATTGCTAAGAAGGGTTTGGGTGTGAGATAGATCCCTTTCTGGGACCCATGAGTCATCATCAGGGGTGTATCCTTTCCATCTGATTAGGTATTTGCAGGAGAACAGGGTTCCACAATGTTGTACTATCTTTTCTATTTCATATTCCTCTTCACTGTCGATTAACTCCAGAACAGGTGGGTTGGGCATGTTTTTATTGGCTCTAAATGGGGACAAAAGGGAAGTGTGGAAGATGGGGTGTATTCTCCAAGTTTTCAGTAGGTGAAGTTTGAAGATGACAGGGGAGAGTATTTGGGTAATGACAAATGGTCCTTCTCTTTTGAGCACAAACTTTGGGTTGGTGGTGTTTTATTTCAGGTTGATGGCCTCTAGCCAGACCTTTTCTCCTTTCTTGAAAGGGGTGTACTTTATTCTCTGTCATGCCTGCATTTTCATTTGCACGAGGTTGTGTGCAGCAATTGCTTCATCTTATGCTGCAATTAGATTTTTGACATGGAGGTCAGCAAATGGATTGTCTGTGGAAAGAGAGAGGTTGGGGAGAGGTTTGGATTCATATTCCATGAGGAGGAAGAATGGGGATTTCCTGGTGACTGAGTGGGGGTGGTGATTGTGGGCAAACTCTGCATGTGTAATTAATTCTGCCCAACTAGACAGATGACTCCCACAGTAGATGTGAAGGTAGGTTTCTATTTCCTGATTTACTTGTTCCATTTAACTGTCAGTTTGCAGGTGGTATGCTATGGATAATGTGAGATCATACTTTAGTAGCTTTCTCAATGCTTGGGCGAAGCTAGATGCAAACTGTGGGCCTCTGTTGGATATTATTTTGTCATACAATCTGAACCATTTGTATATGGATTTGAAAAAGAGCATGGCAATGTTGGCTGCAGAGGCAGCTTTGTGGGTTGGGCATAGAATTACCCCCTTCATAAGGCCATGGTCAACCATAATCAGAAGAGAGTTAAGGCCATTGAATATGGGTAGATTGGTGATGAGATCACGGCTGATCTGTTGGAATGGGTAGGATATGATGGATGGAATAGGAATCAGTGGTGGGGTGGTAGGATGAGTGTTGGCCTTGTTGACCTGGCAAGGGATGCAGTGGCAGATGTATAAGCGGACCATCATGGCCAGACCTGGCCACCAATAGTGCTGAGTGATGAGGGCTAGAGTTTTGTGGTAGCCTGAGTGGCCAGTGGACTCATGGTTGTGATGATTATGCAGGATAGTTTGTCATAGGTTGGAAGAAACAAAGAGGCAATGCTGGTAAGTCAGGAGGCCATCGTGAGCCTAAAAGGAGGCAAGATGGAAGCAAAGCATTGTTGCAGAACCAATGAGTTATGCTACACTGCCAAACAACCCAACCAACCTGGTGGATGACCAGAGATCTCAGTACAGGGCTAAACCATGGATGTCAGATAAAGGGATGATGACTAGAACAGTCTTGAGGTCTGCAGATAAAGGAAAGGACTGCGCGTTGGGGGATCTTCTGTATCTAGAGCTCCAGGACTACTCTTGCAAGTCCTTGATAGTAACCGTACTCTTACAATGGTACTCTGTCTTCCTCCTAATACCTAACCCCTAATAGGAAAGGCATAATCGTGTTCAGCTCTTGGGGCGAGGGTTCCAAGCCTTGGGTGATCGCATAGCTATTACCAGGTTGCAACCCTTGAGAACGAAGTTGGTGTCACCATAGATACGTGGGTCTGTATGAATATCCCAACGTATGTTCCAATGAGAGACGCTGTGCTACTCGTGGCTTAAATATCTGTAGAGTCCATGATACAATATGATAAGATCCTTCAGCAGTGAGAGCTTCTTAGAATCGCAGGTATAACATCAGAAATGTTACAATGATGGTTCCGTCACGTGGTCTTGAATAGTGATTCGATAGTTCTTCCAATGAATGGTTTCCATACTTTCATAGGTTCTGGAATCTGAACTAGACGTGGTACGAGTTGGCTCGTAGGCCTTGCATTAGTGGTTCAGTGTTACGAGGATACAATGGTACGATAGAGGGGAGGAGGGAAGTTAGCTTTATCTCCAGACAGCTCACTCCTGAGGCTCAGTTAAGAGGGCCAGGCGAATACCATCCCTTACTTGTACTGTTGTCACTAGGCCACCTTGGTAGGCAGGATAGGATATGAGGAAACAAGTGGATTAGGCTGGGGGAACAGCCTGTACTCATAACCCCTTATATACATTACAGGATGGAGCACAGATGAAGCTGTGTCCAGGGTCTAGGGTATACACTATTAGTGCTATTGAATAGTAGGGTAAAGGGTAAAGTCCTGCAGGCAAAGGTTAGGCATCTCATATGAAAGAATGGAAGAAGCAGATATGAAGATGCAGGGTTTAATGTAAGGGGAAGATTGATCACAAGATGTGAAAGATCAAGGAAGTGATCATGGCAGAGATCCATCTAGGATCTTGCAGGGTTCATGAGAGTGATCATACTGATCGGATGGTAAGGGCGGAGATGAGAAAGGGGAGGTGATCGAGATAAGAGATTAATCGGCAAAGTCGTGACGTTGTGAAGAAAGAGAGTGTGAGATGTGAATACGTGACAGGGTGAAGATGTGAAGATGTGAAGGGAACAAGGGAGGTCACGTGATCAGGGAAGGTCATGAGAAGTACTCATGCATGCAAGCAAGCAGTCATAGTACTAAGTATCATACACAATTTGTAACAAGCATGGTGGGAGTGGATAGGTTGAGACATTGTAGGAGGTCAATTGCGAACAGATTGGTCAACATGACTTTATGCAGTAGGAGTTTTAACATCATGTTGACAAGGTTGACAAAGACTGAGGGAGGTAGGAGGGTGACATGGTCATTGTTGGCTTTGGAGTGGCCATGATCACTACGATGAGAGAAAGCATCAGGGGCAGAGAGCTGTGTACTGGGGATGTGCTGGAGTTTGAAATCAAAGTCAGTGAGGTCAAGTAGCCAGTGGGCTTGATGCTAGTTGAGTTTTTAAGCCTCATGGAAGTAGGTTAGATTCTTGTGATTCATGAGGATGGTCATGGGTTCATTCAATCCTTGAAGGTAATGGTGCCATGTCTTGAGTGCCTGTATAATAGCTAGAAGTTCTCTATCATAAATGTCATAGTTCCATTCAGTGGGGGAAAAGGATTGAGAAATGTACAAGCAGGGGTGAAGTTGTCTATCAGTGCCGGTTTGTATGAGTACCCCCCCTGATGCTACAAGTGAAGCATCGGTGGTGATGGTGAATGGTTTAGTGGGGTCTGGGAAGGTGAGAATGGGTTTGCTGAGGAAGAGACACTTTAGGTGTTCGAAGGTATTGTTACAGATTGGGGACCAGTTCCAGGGTTGGGTTTTCTTAGTGAGGTCAATAAGGGGGCATATGAGATTGGAGTAAGCTGGTATGAACTTCCTGTAGAAATTAGTAAAACCCAGGAAAGACCACACTTTTTTAACTGAGGATGGTGTGGGCCACTTGACAATGCTGTCTAGCTTGATCAGATCCATTGCGATTGTACCAGGTTATACTACCATGCTGAAATAGTCTACCTCATTTTTGTTAAAGTCGCACTTCTCAAATTTGAGGTGGAGATCTAATGTCCTTATTTATTCTAGCACCCTAAGGGTTCATTGATTATGAGTTTCCTGGTCTGGAGAGAAGATAAGTAGATCATCCATATAAATTACTAACCATCCTTCTGCAATAAGATCAGTGAAGAAGTCATTCATGAACCACTGGAAAGTTGCCAGGGAGTTGAAGAGACCGAAGAACATTACCATTGGCTCATAGAGCCCCTTGTGCATGATGAAAGCCACCTTCCACTGGTGACCCTCCTTGATTTGAATGTTGTTGTAGCCCCATCATACGTTGAACTTGGTGAATAGTTTGGCATCTTTCAGTTTGTCCATCAGATTGGATATCAGCAGGAGTGGGTAGGTGTCATGGATGGTATGTTGGTTTACATAGTGGTAGTTTTGGCAGGGTCATAATTTTCCATCCTTTTTCTTGATAAAGAAGAAGGAGGATGCCTGTGGGGACTTGGATGGTCTGATCTTTCCAGAGCAGAGGTTCTCTTCCAAAAATCCTTCCATTGCTTGTCATTCTTCAGGGTTAAGGGAATAAAGTTTACCAATGTGGGGTTTGAAGTCAGACATGAGGTTGATTTTGTGGTTGTAGGGTGTAAATGGTGGTAGTTTACTGGTCAAGGGTTCATCGAAGACATCTTGGTAAGAGTTGTATGCCTCGGGGAGAGTTACCTTTGGCTTGTTCCATAGCACATCAATGGCCAGTTCAGTGGAAGTGATTGCCCAAACAAAACATTGTCCACATTTGACAATTTGGTTGAGGGAGTGGGTTCTTTTCTGGACAAGGTGGTTTACTTGGTCTTCAAGGAATTTGCAACAGAGGTAGTTAAACAAATGGGGGGTCTGATCTTTGGTGACATTCATGTGTTTGATGGTGGGTGTATTGTTCTTAGCATGGTTTTTATAGTACACCACCAATTGATCAGTGTCAATGGGGATCTTGACTATCTTGGTTTTTCAATTAATTCTGGGATTGACATTTTGAAGCCAAAGGCTTTCAAGGATGATGTTGTTTCCTCCACAGTGGATGATGATGAACTTGATGAGGTGGAGTAAACCTCCTATGCTTGTATATATGATGGTGGAGTACTTGGCAAGTCCCTTTTTGTTAGATGAGGAATCAACATTTCGGATAGTCATTGGATTTCTGAGTTTTTGCATAGGTAGGTTGTTTCACTTTGCAAAGTGCCAGTCCATGCAGTTTATTTCTGCCCCACTATATATTAGAGCCTTGGTATGGATGCTTCAGTGTTTGAACATGAGTAGTTTGGTGAGAATGGAAAGAGACTTGGATTCTTTCTTGGCTACTCTAATGTACATTGGTGGGGGGTTAGTGCATGTCATAGACTGGCCCCTCTTTAAAAACCCTTAACCTGTCATACTCCTGCTGTTCCCTCGTTTTCATCTCCACTATCACTAACCTCTTCAAGATGGGGAATCTCAAAGAAGACCACATGAGTCTTTTTCATTAGTGGAGGGGAGGTAGCATCCTTGTTCTTTAGGCAGGCAGTGTTGAGGTGGCCAGGTTGGTGGCAGCAGAAACAGAGTTTGAGGTCCATGCACCTCTTTTATTCAGCTTGGGTGAGTTTAGCCATGTGGATGTTGTCTACATTCATGGCATTCGGATTTTTGATGGGGGATTAGGTGGGTTGGAACATGTGGGTTAGGTGGGGATTTCCTGCCTATTGAGCAATGTAGTTAGCTTGCTCATTCTGAGAGATAAAGGCAGCAGCTCTAGTTTGCCATTCTTCGATAGTGGTGGGGACCTTTTCCATTCTGTATATTCTTCACATAATTGGAATGGGAATAGTGGTGGCATAGTAACTAATGAGAACATGGTTCTCAGTAATTTCTGCCTCTGTCTTGCATGTGGCAAACATGGTGTTATACTTGTGGATGGAGGGTTCATACTCCTTCTTCTTGGCATTGTACACCATTCGGGTGGTTGCCAACCAGGAGATGGCATTGGCCATAACCTGTTGATTCTGGTAAGCTTCCCTAAATAGTTTGAGAAAGTTACTGTATGTTCCCATGTCAATGATACTGGTGGTTGGATCATAGGCTTTGATCCTGAAATTTTCAGCCCATGTTGCAGCAGAGCCTTTGGTTATAAAAGAAAGTGTGAATGCAATCTTCTTGACAGAGGTGTTGTAGACCTTTTCATTGATGGTGAGGTAGAACATTATGGTGTTCAGCCAGGATATGGTCTTTCGGTAGTCGCCATCAAAGGCTTCTGGGATTCCAAGTTGGAGTTCAACTGGCTTAGCTGTGGTGGACATTGGAATGGTGGTAGAGGTGGTAATGGGGGAAAATGGGAGATGCTGAGGCAATGCTGGTGGGGACAGTGGGGTAGGATTTTGTGGAATAGAAGCCTGAGCGCTGAAGGCATGACTAAGGTGGGTGGCTAATTGGTCAGCCACAGAATTCAATGGAATGATGTCCTGATTGGACTCCTCTTTAGGAGAAGACTGGTCTTTATCTTCTTCTGAGGACTGTGGGTTGTTTAGGGCATGGGTGGTTTGCAGGGACCATCAGGGGTTGACAATGGAACAAGGGGGTTGTGACATGGTGGTAAGTTATGTGTCTTAGCTGATACTAGATGTGAGGGAGAGCTTTCATCTTTTGTTACATACTGAACCAAGCGGGTGTTACGAATTGTGTATGATACTTGGTACAATGACTGCTATGCATGCATGCATGAGTACTCAATCATGACTTTCCCTGATCACGTGACTTCCCTTGTTCCCTTCACATCATCACATCTTCACCCTTCATGTGTATCACATCTCCTATTCTCTTCCTTCCCCTCTTCACGAATCACTGATCACTCTTCCATTCCGATCACCTCACCTCTTTCATCTCCGCCCTTACCCTTTGATCGGTATGATCACCTATTGAGATTGCATCTCGATCACGACCCTGCAAGATCCTAGATGGATCTCTGCCACGATCTCCCTTTCCAATCAGTCACACTTTGTGATCGATCTTCCATTCTACTTTAGACCCTGCATTCATATCCGCTCTTCGTATTCCCACTCCATATGAATGCCTAACCTTTTACTCATGGACATTACCCTTTACCCTAGTAGCCTATAGCATTAATCCCTTATACCCTAGACCCCTAGTCACAGCTTGGTCTGTGCACATTTCTGTAACCTATAAGTAGTGGGGTTATGAGTTGGCTGTTCCCCCAGCCTAATC
>JBBPJS010001698.1:0-10039 GCA_038088835.1 Singerocomus rubriflavus
AGGAGTAATCATATGATCAGGGATGTCATGAGTTCATAAAGTGCAACCTGTGCACTAGGAAAGGTCATTCCCTTGCACTAACACAAAGTATGCAAAGGGTGTAGTCATGCGCACTTGCTAACACAAAGTACAAGTGTGTGTGCAATGTCATAACAACAAGAGTTCAATGGTTATAAAGGTTAAGATGGTTATATATAGTGGCCTTATAACTGAGAGGCAAGCTGTTCATCAGTATTGAACACTTGTGGTGGGACAAATGGAGTTAAGCAATTGGTATTGCTTCAAGATACAGTGTACAGATGGTTGTACAAGGGAGATAAAAGCTACTATATGCTATGTAATGTGCACAGCTTTATAGGTACTTGCAGGATGCATGGACCAACTGTAGGGCAGATGTGGAAGAGCCTAAAGTTGTGATATCCAATGGTGTAAGTAGTGAGGAAACAATAGAAAAAGGAAGAAGAATGTTGACAATGTAATCAAACCATATGTGGAAGTGAAGAGTGGAAAGTGAAGCACAGTCAATGGTGAGAAAAGGATGAGAAAAGGATTAGTCAGCATCCTGTTATGAATTGTGTACAAACCTTGTATAATTCCTGCACTATAACTGCATGCTTGCATACATGAGTGCCATGACATCTTCTTTCCCTGATCATGTGACCACACCGTCCCTTCACATCATCACGCCTTCACCCTGTCACACTGATCACATCTCTTATCTCTCTTCACCTTCTTCACAACATCACCAATCACTCTTTCATTCCAATCACCTCACCTTCCTCATTTCTGTCATTCCCTTTGATTAGTATGATCATTTTCATAAACCCTGCAGAACCCTTGATGGGATCTCTGCCACGATCACTTCCTTGATCTTTCACATCTTGTGATTGATCTTCCATCCTAAATTAGACCCTGCACTTCATCTCCACTTCTTTCATTCTGATAGATGAAGTGCCTAACCTTTTACTCATGAACTACACCTTTTACCCTATCATCCTATAGCATTAATCCCTTATACCCTAGACCCCTAGTCACAGCTTGGTCTGTGCACCATCATGTACCATATATATAGTGGGGTTATGAGTACAGGCTGTTTCCCCAGCCTAATCCACTTGTTTCCTCATGTTTTACCCTGCCTATTAAGGTGGCCTAGTGACAACAGTACAAGTAAGGGATGTTATTCACCTAGCCCTCTTCACTGAGCCCTAGGAGTGAAATGTCTGGAGATAAAGCTAACCTCCCTCCCCTCCCCCATTATATCATCATATCGTCCTAGCACCACCATACTGCTGACTTATGGCTAGCTAGCCAACTTGTTCAAGCACTCGTACAGATCCCAGTAACAGAGAAGAACAGAACCCATTCATTATATCAAGTACCAAACCAGAAACTACTAAAGATCATGTGACGTAACCTTCTATCGAACCAGTTACTGATGTTATACCTGTAGATCATAGAAGCTACCATTGCTGCTGACCCTTATCATATTTGAACCTACAGACTATAGATATTTAAGCCACTAGTAACACCACGTTCTAGTTGGGACATACATGGAGGTATACGAACATACTCCTGTATCTATGGTGACACCGTCTTTGTTCTTAAGGATGACAACCTGATAATAGTCATGTGATTACCCAAGAGCTGGAATCCTCGCCCCAAGGCTTGTCCATGATTATGCTAGTACCATAGGGTATTAGTATTAGGAGGAAGACAGAACATGATTGCAAGAGTACCATCATTATCAAGGACTTGCAAGAGTAGTCCTGGAGATCTCATTATAGAATGTCCCCCTGCTTCAGTCCCATCTTATATCTGATTTCCCTCTCAGCTGTTCAGCACTCTTTCCTTCCAAATATCATCTCAAGGATTCATTGTTCATTTCCTGGTTGTCTACCAGGTAGTTAGATTTGTGGTTGGGTAGACAGAACTCTTTGGTTCTGCAACACATCCAAAGTCTGAGAGAGAAAGAGTCTGGTGGTAATGGGTGTACACCAACTCATAGTAGTTGTAGTAGCACAAGGTGAAGAGAAGAAAAAGTGTAACATTACCTCTTTTGTAGACTGTGAGTGACTGCATGAGATTTTCTATGCCCAACTATAACTGGCAGATTCATGGATGGGGGAGCCTGTCATGTTCCTGTAGGCAATGTTGTCATAGATGTCATCTTCATGGTTGACAATGTAATTCTGTACAGCAGGGGTGTTGACAAGCCTAGAAGGGGATGCATTTGTGATGACAGATATATGAGGTCATGGGTGAGGGTGGCCTCACTATCTCTGGGTACAGCATACCAGTGAGCTGTGGATGAATGGTGGATTAGACAAGTTATGGAATGAAGTAGATGGGAACAGAGGAGGTGAGTGAGTGGTAGTAAGGTCTATAGGGAGAATGGTTTCTTGTTGGAGTGAGCACCATTCCTGGGAGTGCCCTGGTTTCCATAGCATGCAGAAGGGGCATTGGTAGATGGGGCAATTGACATAAATATGCCCAAGATGGTGACATTGGAAGCAGGCTTCATTGTAGTGAGGGTGGGATGGTGGAAGTATAACATGTCCTTGTACACCTGTCCAGTAGGTTTCCAACCTTTCAACAATCATCATTTTGTTGAAGGTGAGTGGCAAAGAGGAGGTGGTTGGAGAGCTGATGAGGGTGGCAGTCTCAGTTTCACTGGTGGAAAGGTTCCATAGGTATTCATCCAGTCCATCAAGGAACTTGCTGAATTCCATCTGGTATGCCATCTTTAGAAGGGAGTTCTCCAATGAGATGGCAACTGAGCTTATGACAGAGATTAGAAATGCACACATGGCATTAGAGTTGTCATGTATGTGGAAGGTGCTGGTGTGGAGATATTGGAGTGCAAGGAATGCTGTGTACAGGGACTGTAGGAGAGATCCCATGTCAAGGTGGGCCTCAATGGGTATAGAAAGACAGGCATCTTGGGTGAAGGCTCATACATGAAGGGCATAGTTGATGTTGTGTCAACTGTTACGCATTCTGTGGATGTATATAGGTAAGTCTATGGATGTGATTCCATGTTGCAGAGAAGAGTTAAAAGCATGATTAGAAGAAGGGTTTGTCTCCTCCTCATGAGGGGGGACAAAGGACAAAGATAAAGGGTTTGTTGTAGTAGAAAGATATAATGGCAATGTATCAGCATTCTCTCCAAGTTGGGGTAGTTCTTGAAGTGGGTGGATGATTGAGGTTGCAACATTGTTGTTGGAAAGATGATTTTTGATGTGTGAGTTAAGGGACATGGATGCAAGCTTGCAGGCAAGGATGTAGAAGGCCATGCTGGTGGAGGGAGGAAGAAGGGGGTGATATTAGGGTTCAAAAGTGATGTTGTTTCTTATAGTTGGTTAGGAGGGATTGGGCATGAAACAGATCCCTCTCCAGGACCCAGGAGTTATTTTCAGGATTGTACCCCTTTTAACAAATTAGGAAGAAGCAGGTGGACAGGATTCCATGATGTTGCAATATCTTTTCTATTTCAAATTCTTCTTCCCTGTCTATTAATTTAGGGGCTGGTGGGAGAGATAGCTTTCTGTCAGTTCTGAATGGGGTTAGAAGAGATGCATGAAAGACTAGATGTATTTTCCAGGTTTTTAATACTCATAGTTTGAATGCTATGGAGGAGATTACATCAGTTATCATGAAGAGTCCTTTCCATTTCTGGGTGAACTTTGGATTTGCAACTTGTCATTTCAAGTTGGTGACCTTGAGCCACACCTTGTCTCCTTTCTTGAAGGGTTGATACTTTATGTTTCTTCAGCTTTGCATTCGCCATCTTGCAAGGTCATGGGTAGCACAGGCTTCTTCTCTAGCATGGATGAGTTGTTTGACCCTTTGGTTGATGGAGGGGTTCTTTGTGAATAGTGCAATGTCAGGGAGTGGTTGGGGTTCAAATCCCATTAGGAGAAAGAATGGGGATTTTCCCATTACTGAGTGAGGTTGGTGATTGTGGGCGAATTCAGTGTGGGTGAGAAGTTGGGTCCAGCTGGTGGGATGGTTTCTGCAATATATACAGAGATATGTCTCGATTTCTTGGTTGACCTGTTCAGTTTGTCTGTTGGTCTGTGGGTGATATGCAGTGAATAGGGCAAGATCATATTTCAGGAATTTTCCCAAAGCTTTCACAAAGCTTGACATGAACTGGGGTCCTCTGTTGGTGATGAGCTTGTCATATAGTCCAAACTATTTGTATATTATTTTGAAAAATAGAGTAGCAATGTCCATGGCAAAGGCAGACTTTGTCATGAAACAGAGAATTACCCCCTTTATAAGCTCATGATCAATCACAACTATAAGTGCATTGAAACCACAGAAGAGTGGCAGATTTGTGATCAAGTCACAACTAATCTGTTGGAAAGAACAACAGGCAGTGGATGGGATTGGGATGAGGGGGGGGGGGAGGTGGGATGTGTGATGGCCTTGTTGGCCTAATAGGAGATACAGTGGTGGATGTGAGTGCAGACAGAGACAAATAGACTCAGCCACCAATAATATTGCACAATGAGAGTGAGGGCTTTTTGATGGCCTGAGTGTCTGGCAGATTTGTGGTCATGAAAGTGGTGCAGGATAGTTGGGCAGATTTCCAAAGGGACATAAAGTTGGCTGTTGTACATGAGTAGTCTGTTTTTGAGTTGGAATGATCCCAAATGTGGTTGGAGGGAGGGGGGTGTGGAGGGGTTGATATAGTGTAGGAGCTCAAATGTGAAGGGGTTCATTTCAGTCTGTTTCTGGATGCAGAAGGTGAGATCTGTGTTGATGAGATTTATGAAGAGGAAGGAAGATAGAAGTGTGATGTGTGCATTGTTGCAAATGTCTGTGCCATGGTTTTTTTGGTGAGAAAGGGCATTTGGGGTGGAGAGTTGTGTGCTGGAAACATGGTGCAATTTGATATCGAAATCTGCAAGATCCAGTAACCATCTGGCCTGCTGTTGATTGAGTGTTTGGGGTTTGTGGAAGTAGGTGAGGTTTTTATGGTCTGTCAGAACCATGACTGGGTGGTTGGTGCCCTGTAAATAGTGGCACCATGTTTTCAGGGGACAAATGATGGCAAGGAGCTCTTTGTTGTAGATGTCATAGTTGCATTCAGCAGTAGAGAATGCCTGGGAGATATATGAGCAAGAGTGCATTTGCCCATTAGAGCTGACTTGAGATAGGACACCTCTGAATGCAAGAAGGAAGGCATCAGTTGTGATGGTGAATGGTTTAGTGATGTTCAGAAAGATGAGAATCAGTTTGGTGAGAAAGAGTTGTTTCATGATGTGGAAGGTTTGGTTGCATTTGGGTGTTCAGTCCCATATGTGGGTTTTCTTGATTAGATCTATGAGGGGTTGTGCCAGGTTGAAGTAGTTTGATATAATCTTTCTATAGAAGTTAGCAAATTCAAGAAATGATTGTATATCTTTGACAGAAGCAGGGGTGGGCCACTTTGCAATGCCATCTAGCTTTACCAGGTCCATGGTGATTGTTCCAGGTCTTACCACCATTCCAAGATAGTCAACTTTCTGTTTGTTGAAGTTGCACTTTTCCAGCTTAAGGTGCAGACCAAGCATTTTCATTCATTCAAGAATGTGTTTGGTTCTTTCATCATAGGTATCTTGATCTGGGGAAAAGATAAGTAGGTCATGTTGAGCAACCAGAGAAACACTATAACCCTGCCAATCATCCATCACCTATAACCTGTCAGGCAATCTGGCATCATCAAGAGAATCCTAGGGCAGTCGCAGAGGGAAGAAATGCTAAACAGCTATAAGGGAGTTGAAGTAAGGAAAGGGTGATCTTCTACACCTTGACAAACTCTTGCATCGTCAGTACTGCAACAGACTATTGCACCATGCATGCATGCTTCTAATACCAGCACCTAAAAGACTGGCATAATTGTTGTCGACCCTTGGGGCGAGGAGTCCAGGTCTTGGGTAATCATGTGGCTATCTCCAGATTGCCATCCTTGAAAGCTGGTCAGGGGTGCCACCCCATCTTGGGGCATTCCACATAGCATTCAATGAGATCATCTTCAAGCTCACAGGCAAGGAGGAACAACTATAAATAACACCATCAAATATGATAAGGGAATCCAGCAGTGTACGCCTATGATACCCACAGGTATAACATTCGTAGGTCCTTGTGATAAGGCCTTGCATCATGTGAGTTTACTTCATCAGTTAGTGCCGTCACAAAGACTGGCAATACTTTATAAAGAATGTGACTTCAAGTCATCTTGACTGTGACTTGTCTTGACTGTATCTTGAGCTGGCATGACCACACAGAATAGGAATAAGGAAGGAGGGATAAGTGAGACCACATCCAAGCAATGCCTCACTCCTAGGCAGTCCAAAGACTGGGTAGGCAAATAGCTACTCTTTTACTTGCTGTTTCTTAAACATCACTAGGCCACCTTTGCAGGCAGAGTAGGAGAGGTGAACAAGTGGATTTGGCTGGGGGATAACAGCCCTTGCACAACCCCTTATATATGTTACATGAGAGTGCACAGACCAAGCTGTGTCTTGGGTCTAGGATATAATGCTATTAATGCTATTGGTAGATAAGGTAAAGGTAATAGTCCATGAGTAAAAGGTTAGGCAGCCTTATGTATCAAGAATGGAAGAAGTGAACATGAGACTGCAGTGCTTACTATAAGATGAAAGATTGACCACAAGATGTGAAAGATCTGGAATGGGAATCATGGCAGAGATTATCAAGATCCTGCAGGGTCATAATCTAGATAGCAATCTAGATGAGTGATCATACCAATTGGGAGGTAAGAATGGAAATGAGGAAGGCATGGTAGCCTTGAGGATGTGGAGGGATCTAAGATGATCAGTGTGAGTTTGTGATGATTATAAAAAGATGAAGAGAGTGAAGATGTGATACATGTAATAAGTGAAGGCATGAAGTGTGAAGGGACAGAGTGGTCATGTGATCAGGGAAAGGAAAGTCATGTGACCCGCAAGTCACATGATCATGCCCAACACTAACACAGAGTATACTGGAAGAATCATGCATGCACTTGCTAACACAAAGTACAAGTGATGCATATGATGTTATAACAGGTGATATGATTTGGGAACTATACTGATGAGCAACACAATCCTTGAGTGGTCTTTCTGGAATGTTGATTCGATGGGACGATAAAGAGGTAAAAAAGAGGGTAATCCATAGGACTCACTTCCTATGAGAGGACAAGTATCCAAATGGATTAGGCTGAGGGATGACAGCCAAAAACAGTCCCTTTATATATGTACATAGTATGTGCACGGACCAAGTGATGTCATAGATAAGGTGTGAAAAGGAAGCACACCTTATGTCCATCAAATGGAAGAGAAGACGATGGAGATGAAAAGAAGTAAGCGGTAATGAAAAGAAGTCTCTCATGAGACGGAAATGAAAGATAAGGGCCTTGTTGAGCGACCAGAGAAACACTATAACAACCCTCCCTATATCCATCACCATAACCCATTGGGCGATCTGGCATCACCAAGAGAATCCTAGAGAAAGTCCAGAGGGAAGAATGCTGAACAGCAGAGAGGGAACCGGGAGTGAGGAAAGGGTGATCTTCAACACCTTGATGAACTATTGCATCGTCAATATAGCAACGGACTATTGCACTGTGCTCACATCCTCCTAATACCATATCCTATGAGTATGGCATAATCGTTGATGACCCTTGGGGTGAGAAGTCTGGGTCTTGGGTAATTGCATGGCTATCTCCAGGTTGCCAACCTTGAAAGCTTGATCAGGGGTGCCACCCCATCCTGGGGTTAACACACAGTATTCCCAACAGGATCTTCTACAAGGCTACAACCAAGTAGGAACACTAATAGATAGCAGTTAATATGATAAGGGCAAGTGGCAGCGTATGCCTATGATGCCTGCAGGTATAACATCATCTTGACAGTTGTGATAACGTCTTGAGTCACATGGTTTTCCATCATTGAGTGCCTGCACAAAGCAAGGCAAGGATCTTCACAAAGAATGTCTTCCAGGGTGTCTTGACTGGGTTCTGTCTTGACCAAGTCCTGAGTTAGCATGACCACACAGTTATAAATAAAGGAGAGTGGAGTGGAGGATGAGACCACATTCAAGCAATGCCTCACTCCTGGGCAGTCCGAAGACCAGGCAGGCAAATAGCTACTCTTTTACTTGCTGTTCCTTAAACATCACTAGGCCACCTTTGCAGGCAGAGTAGGAGAGGTGAACAAGTGGATTTGGCTGGGGGGACACCAGCCCTTGCACAACCCCTTATATATGGTATATGAGAGTGCACAGACCAAGCTGTGACTTGGGTCTAGGGTATAATGCTATTAATGCTATAGGTAGATAAGGTAAGGGGTGTAGTTCATAAGGGAAAGGTTAGGCATTCATATAGAAGAGAAATGGAAGATCAATCACAATATGTGAAAGATTAGAAAGGTGATCATGGCAGAGATCATTAAGATCCTACAGAGTTATGATCAAGATTGATATCTTGATAAGAGATCATACTGATCAAGAGGAAAGGGCGAAGATGAGAAAGGCATGAAAGCCTTGAGGATGTGAAGAGATCTAGGATGATCAGTGAAGGGTCATGAAGGTTGTGAGAGAAAGGAGGAGGGGTTGTGGTTGTGGAACATGTGATGGGAAAGTGATGGAGTGAAGAGAGGACAAGGTAGTCACATGATTAGGGATGTCATAAAGAATAGATATTCATGCCCATGTGCTAACACAGAGTACACAGGGAGTAGTCATGCACACACTTGCTAACACAGAGTACAAGGTGTGGTTGTGATGTCATAACAGTATGTTGCCTGAGGTTTCACCTGCAGATATGCTTGCCAAATTCCAACAACATGCAACTCATGTACTTTGCATTTTGTGTCTCACATCTTATCCCTAAGTCACCATTTAAGTCCCACCAAGTCATTTCATGGTGTAACCCATCAAAGCACACATCAGAGCTTCCCTTCCACATTCCTCTTCTGCACTCTGATGAGTCTCCATTTGTATGTGGCTCTCCACATTTGTTATTGACACTTTTAGTTGATGGTCTCTCAACTATCTCCTTTAGTCTCTATTATATGCCTCCCCATATTCCCCTTTCACACTCCTGCTCTTGTATAGATATTTCCCATACCTCTCCCCTTTACTCTACCAGTGGTCTGTGCATCACATTCTTATATATATATACCTGAGCTCATCTAGCTAGTATCTTAGCTTTGTTTTACCTTCTCATAGGCCTTATGTTGCAGATTCAAAGAGATATGCTACTCTGCCAACTAACCCAACAACCTGGCAGATGACCAGGATGAATGATATGGGGCTTGAACCATAATGTCAGATATAAGGGACAGTGCTAGGACAGTGAAGGAATTTGGGAATAAGGAAAGGGCTGCACATTGGGGGATCTTCCTAATTATAAACTCCAGGACTACTCTTGCAAGTCCTTGATAGCAATTGTACTCTTGCAATGATGCTCTGTCTTCCTCCTAATACTCCCATCTAATGTAGGTAGCATAATCATTGTTGTACCTTGGGTCAAGGATTCCAGTACTTGGATAATTGTGTAGTTATTGCCAGGTTACTATCCTTGAGAATGAAGGCAGTGTCACTGTAAACTGTGGGTATGTATGATAACCCCAATAGTGTCCCAACTAGGACTGCTGTGTCACTAGTGGCTTAAGTTATCATATCTGTTAAACTAATAAGATAAGACCTGCACAGCAATGATAGCCTCTTGAAGTCACAGGTATAACATCAGTAGTCTGAATGATAAAGGACTATGTCACATGATTTTTAGTACTTTTCTAGGTTCAGTTTTTGGTACAATGAATGTTTTCCATTTTTCTAGGTTCTGAATTCTGAACTAGTGCTTGAATGAGCTTGCTGAATGGCCACAATGTTGGCAGTTCAGTGGTATGAGGAACTATACAATGGTATGATAAGAGGGAGGGGGAGAAGTTGGCTTTATCTCCAGACATGCCTTACTCCTAGGGATTCAATGAAGGACCAGTAGGCAAATAGCTGTCCTTTACTTGAGTTATCATCACTAGGCCAC
>JBBPJS010001699.1:0-10034 GCA_038088835.1 Singerocomus rubriflavus
AGATCGATCACAAGATGTGAAAGATCAAAGGAAGGATCGTGGCAGAGATCCCATCAAGGGTTCTGCAGGGTCGTGATCTAGATCAGATAATCTAGATGAGATGTCATACTGATCGGGAAGAGCGGAGATGAAGGAATGGAAGATGCATCGCGGGCATGCAACTACCATGAGGTGTGGAGAGATCTGAGATGATCAGTGTGAGGTCGTGACAATCGTAAAAGGGTGAAGAGAGTGAAGATGTGATACACGTGATGAGTGAAGGTGTGATGATGTGAAGGGACGGAGTGGTCACGTGATCAGGGAAAGGAAAGTCATGTGACCCGAAAGTCACGTGATCATAAAATGGTCGTGCCCGATGCTAACACAAAGTACACCGGGAGTGGTCGTGCACACACTCGATAACACAAAGTACGAGTGGTGATATGCATGTCATAACAAAAAGTGTAAAGTGTAAAGGGAAAATACAATGTTATAACACTTTCCCCCCCTCAAGACTCATATTCCAGATGAGTCGGAGAGTCAGTGACCACAGTGAAGTTTTCATAATTATTGAAGAGAGATGCAAAGTCCACATTTTGAAGATGAATACGATGGGGAGCTGAAGAATTCAACCTGTGAAATTCAGCAATTGCCTCAGGTGCATTTTGCAAATGAATAGCAGGTTCCCAAGTATTGTCGGAAGTGTCCCAACCCCTCCAATGAACCAAATACTGCAGTTGACTGTTGTGCATTCTAGAGGCACAAACATAATCAACTTCGTATTCCTCATCACCTTTCTGAGTGACAGTAATTGCATCAGGTCGTAAAACTGGTTGACCAGGCAATATATCAATAAAAGGTTTGACACGAGAGATGTTGATGACTGGATGAATCCAAAGTCATTTTGGCAAGTCCAAATGCAAAGCATTCGGCAAGATTTCAAGAATCTTATATGGGCCCAACCATCTCTGTGTCAATTTATGGGCAGAGTAAGGAAGTGTGAGGTGTTCGGTCGATAGCCAAACTTGTTGACCAATATTTGGAGTAAAGGTTACGGGAGCATGTGGAGCGTTCAGCATTTTATTGTGAGTCTCTTCAAGAGCTGTTTTCACTTCTGAATGAGCTTTTGCACATTCAAGATCAAATCCACTGGTAGCAGATTCAAATTCCAACTGCGGGGCATAGTTGCGAGTAATAGAAAAGGAAGTAGTCTTTGTAGCAGTGGAGAGAGAATTGTTGTGATGAAATTGAGCTAACTTGATCCAATCAAGCCATTGCTCTTGTTTCTTAGCTACAAAGGTTTGCAGGTATGCTAGCAGTTCTTGGTTTATTCGTTCTGTCTGCCCATCTGTTTGGGGATGATATGCAGTGGATATTTTCTGAGAGATGTTCAACATCTTGCAAAGCTCAGAAGTGAAGGCAGAAATAAACTGTGGTCCTCGATCTGAAACGATGGAGGATGGGAGTCCATGAAGACACCATACATTATCCCTGAATAGTTTAGCAAGATCGAAAGAAGAAATAGACTTAGAACATGGAACAAATACAACTTCTTTGGAGAAACGGTCAACAATAACACAGACAGAGTCATTGCCATTTAACTCCAGAAATCCTGATACGAAATCAATAGATATATCCTTCCAAGGAGAAGATGCAGTTGGAAGGGGAAGAGGTTTTACTCCTGACAGATATTGCTTTCCTTTGGAAATAGCACATGCTTGGCAAGAGCGAATATACTGCTTGATATCACCAGTGATATCAGGCCATGCGAAATAATGAGTGATAAGATGTCTGGTACGACCTTCACCAGAGTGTCCACCAATTGGGGAATCATGGCATAAGGTAATACACTGCATCCGAAGGTCTTCAGGTACATATATTTTATTTTCTTTTGATCTGAAGAATTCTCCATCATATTCAAATGATGTGGGAATATCATCAGAGCAAGTTTTTGTAGTGTTTTTTATTTTTTCTATAAAGGAGGATGAAAGGGTAATATTGCGAGCAAAACTAGTGGTTGGCAGCATGGTTACATTAGTGTTTATTTTTTCTGCTGCATCACCATAGTCAGGTCGTCTAGATAATGCATCAGCTTGACCATTTTGTGAGCCAGGTTTATATGAGATTTGGAAATTGAATTCTAGAAGGACTGCGTGCCATCTAGCCTGCCTAGCAGACAGATCTTGAGGTTTTTTCCAGAATTCAAGGTTCTTATGATCCATCCAAATCTCAAAAGACAGTAAACCTATTAAATAATGTTGCCATTCCTTTAAGGCTCGGATAATGGCTAATAGCTCCTTGTCGTAAATTGGGTAGTTGCGTTCTTCCTTTGAGAATGAATGAGAATAAAAAGCACATGGATGCCACAAGTCATCATCACATTTTTGTGACAAGACTGCGCCAGTCGCAAGATCGAAAGCGTCCGCTTCAATTCTCATTTGTTTCGAAGTGTCTGGGAAGACAAGGAGGGGAGCGGAGGTAAATTGTTGTTTAAGCTTATCAAAAGCTTGTTGTTGTGGTTCTGCCCAGCAGAATTCGGTATCCTTCTTTGTGAGACTCGTGAGAGGTTTCGAGATCTTAGCAAAGTCCTGAATAAAACGACGATAGTAATTGCACAATCCCAGGAAAGATTGTACGTCTTTAAGCTTCTTGGGAATTGGCCAATCTAAGATTGCATCGACCTTTCCTTTCTGCATCTCTACCCCATCTTTTGATACTACCATTCCTAGGAAGTCAACCTTTTCCTTCGAGAAATGACATTTAGATGGCTTAGCATATAAATCATTGTCTTGAAGTCTTTGTAGAACTTCCCGAACTATGTTTTCATGTTGTTCTTTAGTCATCTTCTTGGTGAAAATGTTGACATCATCTAAATAAATAAGGACACAGGCTCACATATCCCCATAGATGTCGTTCATCATTTGTTGGAACGTTGCAGGGGAATTTGTCATTCCAAAATACATAACGAGAGGTTCATAGGCGCCCTCAGGGGTAATGAATGCTCCTTTCCATTCGTCGCCTTCTTTGATTCTTATATTATTATATCCCCATCGGAGATCCAATGTAGTGAACATATCGGCACCTTTTAGCCGATCAATGAGAGTGGAGATTAAGGGAAGTGGGTAAGCATTTTTGATGGTTCCTTCGTTGAGATAACGATAGTCCATCACCATGCGTTTCTTCCCATCTTTTTTCGGAATAAAGAATACAGGAGCCATCTGGGGAGATTTAGAGGGACAAATATATCCTTTTTTTAACTCCTTTAACAGAAAAGTTCTGACTTCTTCCTGTTCTTGTTCCGATAGCGGAATAACTTTTCCCTTCTTGGGCACAAAGTCCTCTTTTAACTCTATAGTGTGATCCCAAGGTTTTCTCTCAGGCATCCTCTCTGATTCCTTTTCAGAGAAGATATCTAAGAAATCATGATAAGCCTTTGGGACTTGTGCTTCGAGTTCTTTCTGCTCTTCGATGGTCATTTGACGCATCTGTTTAGCGAGCTGAGAGTATAAATTACAGTGCGAGGTACATTTAGGGAATGAAATAGTTTTTTCAACCCAATTGATGTTAGGGTTGTGGCGCGCAAGCCAGTCGTAACCTATAATAATATGATGGGTACCCAAAGTAGAGATCAAAGCATCCAATGCTTCAGTGTGACCTTGGATAGTGATAAAAAGAGTAATGTAATGCAAGATGGAGCCTTGAAGATTTTTAGATCCATCTGTATTAATGGCATCTAGAGGTTTGAGCAGGGGTTGAATAGGGAGACAGTATTGTTCAACAACCCGTTGATCTATAAATGTATTACAAGCCCCTGAGTCTAGAAGAGCTTTCAACTCGACCAGACAATTGTTGTTTTTGTATTTTACGTTTATTTGACACAGGACATTGAATTCACCATGATGAGATAAAGAACTAGGGGGTTTATAAGTTATCAAACGAACTTTGACTTGCCTTAACAGGGAATTAAGCACACTATGTTTGAGATCCGGTGCCGCGCTCAAATGAGACGCCCTGACGGATACACCAAAAGCGGTTTTGATTGCTGAGTCCAGCTCAGAGCTATCAAATACATTAGTAGAAGACGGAGAAGGTAAAGGTACACTAGAAATGTCAGATGAAGAGATAATAGGTAAAAGTCCTTGACCATTGGCACCCCTATTACCGTTGGTCTTGCTTAGTTTAAAGAGATGTTATTGGCAGCCGCTTGGCAAGCTTCTGCCACAAACTTATCTTTGTAGTATGCCTTGGCTTCATCAGTCATGTACACAGCATGGGCGGACGTGCTGGACTGGGGAACGTTGTTCTGCAAGGACTGCCTTGCTGGAGGAACAATGGATTGTTGCATGACTTGATATGAGTCACGCATGTCATAGAGTTTGGCTGCATGCCATCTGTTCTCATCTGCTTCCTCAGAGAACTCCATACCAACCATTTGAGTGGTTACGTATTTGGGTTCTTGTTGTGAATGGTAATAAGAGGGTTGTCCCCATTGATCGTACATTACTTGTTGTCGTACGAATCGTCGAGGATTAGTTGGACAATTAGCATAGATATGCCCTGGTTTGCCACAACCATAGCAGAGTCTTGGGGGTGCAAACCTATTGTTAATTAAAGGAGGACGACTTGGATTTGCAGGAGTTGTCTGTTGGACGCTAATGTCCATGGGAGCACCACGACCAGGCTGAGTGCCGGTTGCCGTGAAACGGGGAGGAGGAGGGCCACGAGGAGCGGAATAGGGCTGATTAGGGGACCAAAGCCTTGGTTAAGGTTGTTGCAAAATTCGAGGAGGTGGTGTGGAAGATCGAGGTTGGAATGTATTAAAGGTTCCCCTTTCTTCTCGTTCTTTTTCGAATGACATTCCTACTTCTAATATCTTGGTGCACCACTCATTCCAAGTTGCATTGTGCTTCCACAGATTTACTTGGTGATAGATTGGTCTATCAACCAATCATTTGAGGAGCATTAAGCAGTAGTCATCTGCAACCTCAGCTTCATCCGCAAGCATTTTGAATCTAGAAAGCCAGTCGAAAGTGTTTCGTCCGTTTTGCCTTAGATTCTCTAGTTTGGTAAGGGATTCATGGGTGAGGGAATTGATTCTGAAATATCTGGCAATCTTAGCTTTAAGTGCATCCCAATCTGGCCAAGCGTTATCTCCTTTTAGGTTAGCCATTGGTCTACCTTGCGCATCGACTTCGTACTCCTTCTCTCCTTTCATGCATTCCTCAATTTCTAATCTTGTGAAGAGAGCTGCTTGTCCTCCTTCGAATCTAGATAGTATGGCAATGCAATGTAACTTATTGGATCCCCATTGCTGCACATCTTGCCAGACGTGTACCTTGGTGATCCATAGGCAAAGCGACTCTCTTTTTCCGTCCCAGTTACCGGGATTTGCAATTTTCTTTGTCACATCCTTTTGATGTGATTGGGTGTTAATATTAAGAGTGAGTTGAACGAGATGGTTAAGGATATCAGTGAGTTGCTGATTGGTAGACATGTTTCTTGGTGGTGGTGGGGGTGAGTATCGAACAGGGGAAACTGGTGGAGAGTGGCGTGGAGTGGAAGAACTAGATCCTTCGTCGTCTGGTTCTGGAGTCCCTCTATAAGAGGTGAAAGGATCGAAATGCATATTGAAAAAGTAACTAGGCTACAGGGCCTAGGGACCTAAGAGCATATGGACACAAGCGGAGATTGTAGTGATGTTTCGTAGAGTACACTAGCACCTTCTTTTTATGCTCAGCCTTCTTCTTCCTTAAAGCCTTGAGCTTGGTTTTGTAGTGCTGTACCTTAGCTGAGATTTTAGCTAAGCGCTCTTCCTCTCGTCGTTCAAAATACTTTTGCCCAACTACTGTGAACCTAGCCTTGATGCACCACTTAATCCACTCAGGACTAAAGGTGTCAGGTTCCGAAAGAACATAACGGGTTACGTTCACAAGATCTTCGTGGGAAATTGGGTCGGAGTAATCTACGTAATCGTAGATGTGATCAGGAATGGGTGTGGGAGAGTTGGGGATGACGGGCTCAACGAGTTCTTCAGGCCACCCTAGAAAAGGTGTAGCCTCGATAGAGTAGTGAGAATATGGGCCAAGCTTGACGTTGGTCTGGACCGGGTGGTCGTTAGGATCAACGGAGTGGCATAGCAATGAATAGTCGGAAAAAGGGGTAGACACTAGATCACAACGAAGACCGGGCACGTAAGAAAGTCTAATCCAAGTGTTACACCACCTAGAGAACAGCTATACTTCTGGATGTTCTTGAACAATGGCATCTAGAGCTTGCAATGCAGACACCATGCAGGGTCTTGCCACAAAGTTCACACAGACACAAAGGTAGAGGAATGGTAGTAGAGGAGTAAGGAGTAATATCCTTAAGGACTCAACCTGACTAGGAGGTGAATATCCAAGTGGATTAGACTGAGGGGGATCAGTTGCAATATACCCTGTATTTATACTACTGTACAATGTGCATGGACCAGGTGACATCATAGATAAGGTGTGAAAAAGAAGAAGCGGAGATTAATGCCATGAGGCATCAAAATGGAAGAGAAGGAAAGAAGCAACGGAAATGAAAGGAAGGCTTCTTTCATAAACGGAGATTAAACAGGCTGTGCCCATAAGGCAACCTGCAGGCATGACATCATCGGTCTAGGCCTGATCATGTGATCAGTCATGTGACCTGTGACCTGACCTAGTCAGGTGATGAAAGATAAGATAAGATAAGATAAGATCAAAAGATAAGATAATAGAAAAGTGAAAAAGTGCAAAGGAAATGTACGATGTTATAACAACAACAGATCAAGTAAGGGATGGTATTCGCCTGGCCCTCTTAACTGAGCCCTGGGAGTGAGCCGTCTGGAGATAAAGCTAACCTTCACTTCACTTCTCATCATTCCATCGTATCCTCATACCACCGAACTGCCAACATCAGGCCTACAAGCCAACTTGTACCTCGTCTAGTTCAGAACCCAAAATCTATGAAAGTACGGAACCCATTCGTTGTATCAAGAACCTAGAAACTATCAAAGACCACATGACGTACTTCTTTACCGAACCAAGTACTGATGTTATACTGGCGATCCCGAGAGGCTATCATTGCTGTGCGGATCTTATCATATTAGATTAGGACTTTACAGATATTTAAGCCACGAGTAGCACCATGTCTCTTGTTGGAACATGCTTGGGGTTATCGAATATACCCTCACATCTATGGTGACACTGCCTTCATTCTCAAGGATAGCAACCTGGTCAACAGCTACGTGATTACCCAAGGCTCAGAACCCTCGCCCCAAGAGCCGCACACAATTATGCCTTTCCTGTTAGGGGTTAGGTATTAGGAGGAAGACAGAGCATCGTTGTAAGAGTACGATTGCTATCAAGGACTTGCAAGAGTAGTCCTGGAGTTCATCTCTAGAAGATAGTCCCGCCTCTGTTACGAATTGTGTACGAACCTTGTACGAATCCTGCACTATGACTGCATGCTTGCACACACGAGTGCCATGACATCACATTCCCTGATCACGTGACTTCCCTCGTTCCCTTCACATCATCACATTTTCACCCTTCACATGTATCACATCTCCTATTCTCTCCCTTCACCTCTTCATGACATCACCGATCACATCTTCCAGTTCCAATCATCTTTCCTTTCTTCATCTCCACCCTTACCCTTCAATCGGTACGATCACTTATTGAGATTGCATCTTGATCATGACCCTGCAGGATCCTAGATGGATCTCTGCCATGATCTCTCTTCCAATCAGTCACATCTTGTGATCGATCATCTCCTTTACCCTAGTCCCTGCATCTTCATATCCGCTTCTTCCATTCCTTCATATGAGATGCCTAATGTTTCCCTTATGGACTCTTCCCTTTAATCTAGTAATCCAATAGCATTAATCACATATACCCTAGACCCTAGTGTACAGCTTGGTCTGTGCACTCTCTTGTAACCTATAAGTAGTGGGGTTATGAGTAGGGCTATTTCCCCAGCCTAATCCACTTGTTTCCTCGCGTCCTACCCTGCCTACCAAGGTGGCCTAGTGACAACAGATCAAGTAAAGGATGGTATTCGCCTGGCCCTCTTAACTGAGCCCTGGGAGTGAGCTGTCTGGAGATAAAGCTAACCTTTACTCCCTTCCTCTATCATTCCATCGATCCTCGTACTACTGAACCGCCGATGTCAGGCCTACGAGCCAACTTGTTCAAGCACTCGTATAGAACCCAGTAACAGAGAAGAACAGAACACATTCATTGTATCAAGAATCGTATCAGAAACTATTAAAGATCACGTGACGTACTCCCCATCGTACCGAGTACTGATGTTATACCTGCGATCCCGAGAGGCTCTCATTGCCGTGTGGATCTTATCATATGATAGAAATGTCTACAGATATTTAAGCCACTAGTGACATTGCATTCCTAGTTGGAACATGCTTGGGGTTATCAAATATCCCCTCGCATCTACGGTGACACCACCTTCATTCTTAAGAATAGCAACCTGGTAATAGCTACGCGATCACCCAAGGACCAGAACCCTCGCCCCAAGGTCCGACAATGATTATGCCTTTCCCATTAGGGGTTAGGTATTAGGAGGAAGACAGAGTACTGTTGCAAGAGTATGGTTACTAGCAAGGACTTGCAAGAGTAGTCCTGGTGTTCCTTATGAAGATAGTCCGACTCCGTCCTTTCCTTATTCCCGATCCCTTCATCCCTGCTGTCCAGCACTCTCTACTTCTGGATGTTCTCTAGGATTCATCGTATCGTTCCCTGGTCGTTTGCTGGGTTGGTTGGTTATGTGATTGGGTAGACAGAACTCTTTGGTTCCACAACAGCCTCAGTCCTTTCCTTATTCCATTCCCTCATCCCTGCTGTTCAGCACTCCTTACTTCCAGACGTTATCTCTAGGATTCGTTGTATCGTTTCCTGGTCGTCTGCCAGGTTGGTTGGTTATATGGTTGGGTAGATGGAACTCTTTGGTTCTGCAACAAGCTGCTACTGGAAATGGGACTTCTGATGCTGCCAGACCTGGAGATGCCAAAGCAGGCTCAGCAATGAGTGTTCAAGGGGAGGCAAATCATGCCCAGAGAATGTCCTGTGCAGCTATTGACTTTAATACAATGCCTCCCCACCTGGCTTGCCCCACTCTTCTTGACAGTGGAGTGAGTTGTCATATTATCAGTGATCACTCACTTTTCACCTCCCTATTTCCTAACACCTCTATTTCCATGCACACTGCCAACCATGGCATCTTGCAAACTGCTGGCCATGATGATTGCATGCTCAACTTTGATATTGGGAGAATGACCATTCACCTCACATTGCACAATTGTCTGTATGCCCCCTCTGCCAAGATCAATCTCCTCACTATATGCAAAATGACCCAACATGGCTGGCAGGTTATCTTTGAGCCCAGTCACTATGAGCTTTGGTCACCCACTGAGCTTCTCAGAAGAATACCTATTAAAGGTGACTTGTGTTACCTCACTATCCAACCAGTGTGTGGTCCTTACACCAACATGTCCAATATTGTTGCCTTCACAGCTCATCCTTGCACATGGGATCTTTGGCATGCCCATTATAAGCACCCTGGTGGAAGCCCCTCTAATCTCCAATATGTTGCCACTGGAGTATTAGTAAATGACAAGATGCCAGTTACTCACTACAAATCATGCATTCTTGAGAAGCACCCATGGGCACCTTTTCCATCCTTCCCTTCTCCTTCAACCACTTCATTTCTCCAGCTTGTCCACTCTGATATTTGTGGGCCTTTTCTAAGCTTCACCATTTATGGCAAATAATATTTTGTTATCTTTTTGGATAATTATACCAATGCCATTAACATTTAGATGCTCACATTATGTGATCAGATATTGGCAGCTTGGTGCATTGTTGAAACATGATGGAAGAACAAATACAAAGCTAAAGTGAAGGCTCTCCAGACTGATAATAGGAGGGAATACATGAGTCATGAATTTGAGGAGTATCTCCAAGAGTGAGGTGTGGAGCATCACCAATCTGTTATCTATATGCATCAACAGAATGAAAAAGCAGAAAGAGCAT
>JBBPJS010001700.1:0-10033 GCA_038088835.1 Singerocomus rubriflavus
AGGCAGACAGCAGAATGGCAGAGGACTGCAAGGCTGTGTCTGGCTACACATTCCTTATTGATGGTGGGGCTATTTTATGGGCATTCAAGAAACAAGAAATCATGTTGTTGTCTACCACCAAGAGTGAGTACATCGCTGCCACTCACATGACAAAGAAAGCACTCTGGCTATGCTCACTTATGAGGGAGGTTCTTGGCCAAACCAATGATGCCCTAATGATGCTTTATTCAGACAACCAATCCACAATCACATTGGCCAAGGACCATCAGTATCATGCTTGCACCAAGCACATTGATGTGTGTTTCCACTTTATTCACTGGGTTATTAACAATGGCAAGATCCATCTAATTTTCTGTCCCACCAACAACATGGTTGCTGACATGCTCACCAAAGCTCTCCCCTCACCCAAAGTCAAGCATTTTGCTGTGGAGCTTGAACTGTGTATTGCTTGAGGGGGAGTGTTGGAGATTGACAAGTGCATTTGCAGGTGAAACAGGCAACATGCAGGAATGTTTCCATTGCAATCTATTGTGGACCCTCTTTTTTTTACCCATTACTTTAGCTGCTGATTGACAGACAGTTATGTGATACATATATCCTGATGTACCACTCTATTTTCTCTTTCATATATAAGATTGATTGTTGTACTGATCACCTCAGTCCATCACATCTGTGCAATGACTGAGGTGAGAATATACTGTACTCATTCATTACCTACTCACTCTAACTTGTACTCAGTTAGATTCTTCATAGTATTCCAACAAGGTGTAGAAGGTGCAAGGGTCAACAGAGTTGGATGGAGAAGGGGCAATAGGGGTCAGAGGATGGATATGACAGTAATCCAGTGTGTATACACTCCCTCTTGATTTTCAAGCACTCAGGACCTTGCTTCCTGTGTCTGGTTGCCATTGTCATTTGTTGCATCTGTACTGTCTGAAGGAAGTATGTCTCTTTTGTTTAAGTTGTGTTGGTCGCCTGGTCTGGTGTCCATCACTGACTTGTCTCACTCTTCGATTGTCCTTCAATCTGTGCATCTCGATGCATTTCCTTGACCTCACTGTTGACATCATGGCCTCTAATGTCGTATATGATGTTGTTTAGGTCATTTATGATGTGCAGCTATCCCTCGTCAGAATCGTCAGTTGTCTCCTGGACTGTGGCTCCCCGTCGAGTGACCCGTTGACATTTTCTAGTAAGTGTGAGGAGTTATTCGTCACAGCATTCTCTTTACTGAGCTTGAACATTTAGTTCATTGGTCTCCATGCCCTTGGCTTCATCCATTTCACAGGTTCTCTCTGGCGCTCCCTATATTTAGTCGACACTATTGTCGCCCCATCATCTGCGGCTTCATTGCCTAAACTCGCACTCGCTATTCACCTGCTCACGCCAGCTTCTTCATCGTCACTGCCTGCCGTCTTGATCGTTTCCTCGGTTTCTTCAATCTCGTCACTTGCTGCTCTTTTGTGGTCTATGGAAATTTCCTGCCCTTCTATTCAGCACACCTTTTCCCGCCAACGTCCTCTTGTACAATATGGTGGTCATTTCGACTGTTTCATCGGTTCTCTCTACTCCGTCCCTCATTCACACCTCGTGTGGCAGGTTCTGCGGGTCTCATGACACATCATCAGACCTTGACGGCCAAGCACGCATTGTATTTGAGTTCACCATGTCAGTAGTCTTATTGTGTCCCTTGCTTGCTATCCCAGTTCTTAGATTCATCTGATGTGTGATGGAGTTCGCCATCCTCTTCATTGTCACCTCTTATTTTCCTTGCTACCGTTGCTGCAAAGCTCCTTCCTGTCAAACAGGAATACATTCGAGGTCTGGTTATGTTACTACGAAAATCGAGAAAGAAGCCAACAATGGAGTAGCTAATGCTTATGGTCACCCTAGGTTGGTCACGCCTGACCTTCCTAGAGGTTTTGTTGCAGTTCGAATTCGGATTAGTTTGCTGAGTACCTTTTCTGTCCTGAACTACGCAGATATCAACGGCCTCACGTTTACCCGGACAAGCTAGAATTCAGTATGGAGCTAACCAGGCTATATGTAGTATAGCTGTCGGGCGGGCCGCCATCAGTAACGTACGGTAACTACTCATCGAGTGCTCGCTCAAGTTCGTTTTTCTGTCTTCTTGGCGAAATATGGTTTACTCATCGCTCCTGTGTGCTATAGTCTTTGGGGACAAAATCCTGTCGTCGATTGCTTGTGATGCGGGTAGCCCTCGTCTTTAATTCAACGACGTGTGTCAACAAATTGAAACCTCAATCTCCAGCGCATCCGCGATCTATGATACCTGTTCTTTTTTTCTGTACTTTGCCCTCCTTGAATTTTAATGATGGTGTGTCACAGTTTCGGGTAACTATAAGAGGATATCAGCCACTGGGCATCATCGAGTACCCAGTTATCATCGTGCTCGTTTGAGCCTGGTGCAATAGAAGACGTTTGTATAGCGTGAGCACACTATTCGGTTAGTATTTTGCAGTCATGAGAGGGTGTTCTTCTAACTACAAATCTACAGGTCGAAGGTGGTGACCACACCCGAAATCCTGGGTTCTCGTCTACTCCGGAGTCCAAATATCGATGACAAGGTTTTCAGATGTTTCTTACGAAGCCGCGTCCAGAACAGCTACGGTGGGAGCGAGCCTCATATAGGACGATACCTACGCTGCTCTTGGATCGTACAGTGTGAATGTTGGTGGAAGAGTATCTGGTGTCGGCGTGGCTGGTCCTACACTCGGGGGAGGTAAGTCAGAATGGTGTGTGCAAGAGACGAAAATCTCAATACTATTTACAGGATAGTCGTGACTCACGAATCAGTATAGACTGGCCATTGATAATGTGCAAATGTTTGAGGTGGTACTGTCCAATGGCACAGCTATCAATGCGACAGAATCTGCGAGTCCCAATTTGTTCTTTTCCCTAAAGGTATATGGTTCCAAATAATATATATGGCGTGATTCCTTATTCTTCTTTCCATAGGGAAGTCACCATAGTTTTGTATGTTGAATGGTCGTATGATCAAGAGTCAATGTGGTAATCGGCTTTCAGGGTACTGTAACCAGGTTTACGCTGAACACATTCCCGCTAACGCAAGTTTGGGTATGTATTCCTCTCATTTTGAGCGCTATTTGAAGGGTCTTGCTGACGTGGAATGGAAAGGGAGGTGCAACCAACTACACAGAAGATGTCCTAGACCGGGTTAATCTGGCGACGGCGAATTTCGCGGCGAACTGCAGCGATTCCAAGGCTGCCATAATCATAACTTGCAATTATGTGCTTGGACAAGTGAGTGCGTTAATTTTCTTCTGAAACTGAGTACGCTGATTCTTGGCACAGGCAGGTGTTTCTGAGTTAATGTTCTATGATGGTCTCCCCTGCCGGACTCTTCGATGAGTTCTTGGCCATTCCATCGTCTGGGCAGGATGTTTCCACTCGTTCGTTCTCATCATTTGTGGGGTCTTTTTCTTCCAATGCTATTTCTGGATTTCGGTGAGTGGTTTTGTTACTTATGGTGTGAGGCTGTACCCCCTCATAGGGGGATCTTTAGCACAATTTCTGTGATAGGCTACCCACTTTATAATGTCAACATTTGCTTTAGTATTGGGGCAAAAACCTCAAGACCAGGCAGTTTACATTTCGTATGCTATAGAGCCCTTCTTGCCAACCCTCTTTAGTCACAACACTACGCCATCCACGTACCCCGGTTCCCGTACCCGAGGTTTCTTGCCATTAAATATCTTTCAGATGGTCGTCATACAATTGGGACCAGATGATTCAGGACGCCACACGCACAAGTGCAAGCAGACTCGAAGTGCAAGCTATCAAAGCCGGCGAAAGCGATGTCATCGATGCGACTCTATACCCAAACAATGCCATTTTCGATACACCGCTGACCGAATTGTATGGGGCAAATCTACCAAGATTACAGGTGATCAAAGCTATGGACCCAGACAATGTATGGGTCTTGCCGGCGGTTTCAAACTCTAGCTTTATCTACACCGTACAGCGAACTAGGATATTACTTACAAGTAGTGATATGGAATGCTAGCCTGTGTATCCGTTGCCGCCACCAGAATACACGTGGTATAGATGAAAGGAATGAAATATTCGGAGGGCAATGATCACGGGTGCGAGTTCCACCTTCGAAGAAGAGCCATAGTTGCTCCTGCAAACTGCTGTGGTTTGTCGTGTATGAAACGCCACAAGTTTGTAATCCATGTTTTTCGTGCGCGTCGTTGAACGCCAGGGCTATATCGTCCGCGTACCATATGTCAGGAATATGTACTAAAGTGTGTTCATGAAACAAACCTTGGTCTTTCCTGCTGCTCTGGACCATTTGTTTGGAGAAAAAACCGCATTATTATTGCATCCTCCTCATCGGCATCTGCACGACGTGGATGAGCAACTCTGCAGGTGATCACAAAGACCTACAATACTTCGCCTCGACACGATGCTTTTGGTAACCGAGCTTTCTATACAACGAGAATGCAGCTCTGTTTGACTTTCGAACATGTAACTGGATATGTTCAATGTCCATATCCTCTCGCACCATGGCGTCCTCTAGAGTGGCCGTGTTGGCCTGCGACGTTTACAACGACGACTGGTGTAAAGAAGAGACACCCACTGGTCAAATTCATCAGCTTTTGGGCAAGTCCAAGCCTTCTATATGGTCTGAGGACAGACAAAGAATTGATTTGGCCGATAAGAATATCAGGGTCACCACCTTCCTCAGGCTCTCTATGGTCCGATCAGATCTATGCACTTGAGAGGAAAGAAGGACGCACATCGACGACAAGACATATCCTATCACCTTCCCACTCTCGTCCTCAGCCAGAAAAGACAGTTCTGGCCAGGTGAGTATCAAAGCCGTCCCTGGTCGTCAGTTGGAGGGGTGTCACGGCCTACAGGACAGAAAGCTCACAATACCGCATGTAGTAATTCTCTGGGATGTTACAGACATTGCAAGTGAGGACATTAACGACGTCGTTGAGCTGGCCGTACACCGGGACCAACGGTGCAAGTAGCAATGGTTGATTCGCGCCCGTGAGCGCTACCATACGTTGAAGTGCAGGAACATACCTCCACTTTGCGTATGTTCATCGAGTACTGCTAATGATGCCTGGTTGAGTGCCGACTAAAGGATAAGAAGGGATGGAAAACGAGTTCTGATTCGATGTGCCTATACGAAGAGTTTCGGGACCAGTGCCAAACAGCTTTGGACTCGACTCGCGTCAGCCTGTGTGGTAAACGCGCGTTTTGAACACAGCACTCTCGACCTGCTGTACACCCACGTAAAGACAGAAAGCGCGACGAATCGGGCCTCGACGTTGTCTTAAAATCTCACTATTACCAGCTACTTCAGGCACCATCCCACAGCCATGACATGGCAAGCGACTTTCGACGAAGGGGTAGCCTGTTTCAAGCGTGGTGACCTCGGAGAAGCACTCGCCCACTTGAACCGGGTGAGATCTGATATTCATGACAGTGCGCTCATTCCCTAATCCAAGTTCTAACAGGCGGCCGAACTGCAAAGCGATACTTTCATCATCTACGATTCGCGCGCAGCGGTGTACGAGAAACTTGGCAATCTCAAAGCTGCTCTCCTTGACTCAAAACGCGTCATTGACCTTGCACCTGACCGGTGGCAGGGTTACGCTCGTTCAGCGCGTCTCTTTGACCTTCTCGAGAGGTATAGTTCCGCTATCCGGATGGCCGATCATGCCTTGAGCTGTCTGCGACCGGTGGATGTTCAACGACGCGCTCAATTGGTGCAACTACGAGAGGAGGCTGTCACTGCGCAAGCAGCTGCTGCAAAACAGCGGCTAACGCAGGTTGCCCAGAACTCATATCTCTTGGGAAAACTGCCAGTGGAGATCCTGGTGGAGATATTCACTCTACTGATCACCGAGGATCACACTTGGGCTACCAAGCTGTCTCACGTCTGTGGACATTGGCGACGAATTCTCATCAATACACCCTCTGCATGGCAAACTCTCGTATTATCCAGGAAACACCCTTTGCAAAAAGCAAAATTATGGAAACAGCGCGCCAAGAACCGTATTGCTTGCATCTCGACTGCCATGTCATGCCTGGACAGGGCCTCCGTTTTTACTCAACTCCGAGATTTATCTTGGGACGATCTGTCGAGTCTTTGCATTTCTGGCGAAGCATTTGCCGAGCTTCACCAGATGCTCTCCAATATGTGCATGCCACATACGTTCTCGAAGCTTAGCGAATTAATCTTATTCGACCTTTCATCCTCCGCACAGCTATCTTGTTGCCTCTCAGGCCCAAACTGGAAACTCAGAGTTCTCCATTTGGTTGGAGGCATTGAGATGATGGATGAGTGGTGGCAACGAATTCAACAGCTCAAGGAAATACACCTAACTGGATTGACCGGTCACTTTTCCGTGCGATTGTTTACAGCCAATCCGTCGCTCGAGAGATTCGTCTTGAACTCCTCAAGGATAGAACAACTTGACACCGACCTGGATGATTGTACTGTCCCCACGTTTATGGACAATCTCAAAAGCATTGAGTGTCAAGACGTTATTAACCCCTTTCATGTCCTACGTGCGATCGTGGCGCCATCAGTCGCGCGCTTTAGCTTGTCCACCACTCCTATGATGGCGGATGAGACTCTACTTCATATCGCTTCCCGTCCTTCTCTCGTCGAACTCCGTATCTCCAACTGCAGTCTGGATCCATTCACATTACCAGTCCTCCTTGCCTCCACACCCAGCCTCGAGACGCTACAGATCAACACTGTCCATGCGGTCGTGAACGAGGTGTTTCAGTATCTTGCTCCAAAGACAGTTGATCCGCAACACGGACTACCATGTCGCGCTTTGCGGCATGTCGACGTCTCTTGGTGTTCCGACCTCACGACGTCGAACGTGTATGCCTTGATAAAGACGCGGGCACGATTTGCGTCCGAATCTGTTGAATCGTCGGAGAAGTGTGTCGCAATTGCATCACTCAAGGTGGATGGTTGTCCAAATATTGAACCCGACATGCTACCATGGTTTAGGTCGAAAGTCGCTCAATTCAGTTGCGTATATGCCACGAAAAAAGACTTCAGGAAGAATCGAAGGCGATATCGGTGACTGTTATCCAACAAGTTCCCACCATGATACCCAGCACGTCGTGAATTCGTACATGTGCTTTAGTTACAATGCTCACTTGATGGGAGGTTTATACAGTATCGAAGAGGCAGGCAGAAATTATGACCTTTCGAGTACGCTTGTACTCCTTGTACCCCTTTGTCCTTCATTGGCTGTGCCTCGACCATGTGCTGCACAATACGAAGGGGGATGATCCATTTATAACCATTTACGAGGAATCAGTCACCTTGGAATTCGACGAAGATGAGTCGCAGGTCAATTGTAAGCTTGACGACGACGTAGACTCCCACAGAACTGGTGCACTGCTCGGTACCACATGGTGGTCACCAGGTAACACAAATGGTCGGGAGTTGTTGGTAGCCTTTGGGCTATACTCAGAGGTCATGCATGGATGGAGCAAAAGCGTAGTTACCATAGAAACAATTCACATAATCGACTGAGTACGGTTGGGTGCTACTGCATCTAGGGAGTGAAGTTATGGTGTTCTCGAGGAGTTGAGCGATAGTGTAGAGTGTCAACCAGTCTCGATTGAAGGTCCTGAAGGTTTGTTGTGGGCTGGGTGGGCAGATAGGAACAACTCGCATCACGATTCTGAATCCCTAGGAGACTGGCGAGTCCCAAGGGCCCTGGTGGAATACTGAGAATTGCAAGGCTGTGTCACAACTGCTTCAGATGCGGTGGATGACGAACATGTCGCGAGGAAGGTGAAGCCACCATCCCTCAGCATACCGAAAAGCTGGCCTCTTAAAATCTGCTCGCGCCGAACTATGTCAGTAATCACACGCTCCCTTGGTGCGAGTCGTCTCATTCAACCCGATAGGTCCCTGCAAGGTCATTCATGGCCTTTTGCACTTCGAGTTTTTCCATAACAGCACGGTGCAAGCTTGATTTATTCTTGTTCTTTCCTTTGGTCGGTGCACCAGCAACATCATCAGCAGTACCAAGAGGAGCAGTCGCGGTGGTAGAGATTGTACTGCGTTCGACCAGTGCATCCTTTATGGTGAGGTGTGAAGGAACGATGATAGGTGTTTGACGCGGCGGTGGCGGCCACTGGAAACGCATGATCAACAAATGAGGGGAGGTATTACCACAGCAACTCACACCACGGTTGGGTTGGTTAAAATGTAACCCCGCCCATGGGGGATATTCTTTCTCTAGTTGTATGATATGATCTTCTAGGAACTGCAGACGCGCAAGTAATGTACGTGGCGGAGCAGGAACTTTTCACCAACTATTAGTCAAGGTCACTCTGTATTAAACGGGAAGCGTTACCGTAGCGTACCGCAACATGCGATTCAATGTTCTTCAACCTCTCATCTATTGCTGGTTGGAGTTCGCTTGGTGTATCATTTGTAAGAGTGCCAAGTTTCTCTTTTGCTTGCACTTCTCTTTCATCTGGACCTTTTACTGTCCTCCTCAGGGGTCCGTCTTCATTCCTTGCTATGTCGTATTTCATTTGAGAGTCTCTATCTAGGACTTTCGCGTCTGTTCTTGCACACGATGGGATATGCTCGGTACTCTCTGGATCGACGTTGAGTCGCCGTCTTTTTTGTGCCAGTGATTCGAGAAACTCGGCACGATTTGACGCGTCATTCTTTGCACGGTTCTGGGCGATGAACTGTGAAACAGCCCTTGTAATCTTCAAACGTGTCTTTAGCGATGGTTTTGGCGAGAGAGGCCTTCAAGCTTACTGTAGACTGGGATTGGGGTTCGGCTCCCGTACTCGGATGAATATAATCAAGTTTTCGTTCTTCGAGTGGACGCTCCTTTGGTCCTTCCCCTTCCTTGAACTTGCCCAACGTCTGGTCCATGAAAATGAAGTGTAAACCAAGCTTGCATATAGAAAGCGTGTTCTTCGCACCATGAGATCGCGTACTAAATCACCAATCGCCTCAGGGACACTCTTTCTCTCCCAATCAGCATTGAGGACAACCATATCATCCTCGAACCCTCTCAAGGCTTGTGTTAATCCCACCTTCTTCAAGAACGCACGTATAACCTCGTCCCAATGCCTGTATAAGGGTTCGGGTGTCGGTGTGCGCGGCTTCGGTGGAGGCTTGCGCTGGCGAACTGCCTGTTGCGGCTGGAATTGCTGATACTGTGCGTACGGAATTTGCGTATAGTGTGTCTGCTGATAAGGTGAATTCCCAGACGCGGTGAAGGGGTATCCGGAGAGCTGCCATGCGTTCTGCCAGGTCCCAGGTGGGTAGCTCATGTAGTATGCTTGTGCTGCATTGTGCTGGCCTTGTGTCTGCGCTTGAGACTGTGCTTGTTGCCCAAGGTGAGCCTGAGTGTACTGCACGGGTGGTTGCGGAGGTTGTGAGGGGCCTGCCTGGGCGTTCGACTGAACAGAATTGTGAAATGGTTGGAGTGGTGGTACGGTGTCCGATGTGCTGGATGTGGTCGTAGGCGCGTGCAAGGATGCTGCTTGGGATGTTGGTAGTCCGTCCTTCATGACTGGTTCTGAGCTGTCCAAGAGGTTAATCCAAACGAGGATGTGTCGAACCCTACAAAATGTAACGTCTTGGCATATTCTCGGTCGCCTTGCAACCAGCACATTTTCATTAAACGTCATTAATAGATTGAATAGGACGAGTAAACGCCGACACGAATAGACGTTCAGACCTCAGCCAGAATGTGTACTAGGATATCCTTCACCGTCTCTCGTTCCCACTGAAATGCTTCCTCCTGGGATTCGCTACTGTGAATACTCGTCACCCCACAAACCGCGCTACTCAATATTTCATCGAAAGGTGAGTCTCGAACTCGAATCCGATGTGACACCACTCTTGGAAACACCCTCGCTATGTCCGCTTCCGAAACGTCGAATTCCATGGGCTGTTCCGACTGGGCGGCTACACTGTGATGCAGGGTTAAATCGCCAAGAGGTTCGTGTGTCTTCGGGACAT
>JBBPJS010001701.1:0-10030 GCA_038088835.1 Singerocomus rubriflavus
TAATAGATAGTGCCTCCATTTCTGTAATGCATAGATGATGGCTAAGAGTTCTTTGTCATATATAGGATAATTTCATTCTTTTTTTTAGAACAAATGAGAATAAAAGGCACAAGGTCTCCATAATCCATTTTTGCATTGTTGCGATAACACTGCCCTAGTGGTGAAATCTGATGTGTCTGCTTCAATGCACATGGGTCTAGAGGTATCTGGAAACACAAGCAAAGGTGCAGTGGTAAAATGGGATTTAAGCATATCAAATGCATTTTGCTGTGATTCACTCCAAATGAAATCTTAATCTTTCTTCATCAATAAAGTAAGAGGTTTAGAGATTTCAGCAAAATCTTGAATGAAGCAGCAGTAATAATTACAAAGCCCTAGGAATGATTGTACTTCTTTTAGCCTTTGTGGAGTTGGCCAGTCCAGTATTGCTTTGACTTTTCCTTCTTGCATTTCCACTCCTTTCTTGGACACAACCATACCTAAGAAGTCTACTTTTTCTTGTGAAAAGTGACATTTGGAAGGTTTTGCATAAAGATCATTGTTGCAAAGCCACTGAAGTACTTCTTGAATGATAGCTTCATATTGTTCTTTTGTTTTATTTTTTGTGAAGATGTTCACATCATCTAAATAAATGAGAATGCAAACCCACATATCATTGTAGATGTCATTCATCATTTGTTGGAAAGTGGCAGGAGAATTGATCATGCTGAAATACATGACAAGTGGTTCATAAGATCCTTCAGGAGTTACAAATGCTCCTTTCCATTCATTCCCTTCCTTGATGTGGACATTGCTATAGCCCCATCATAGATCTAGTGTTGTAAACATATCAGCTTCCTTAAGACAATCAATAAGAGTTGATATTAATGGTAATGGATAGGTGTTCTTTATAGTTCCTTCATTGAGGTACCTATAATCCATCACCATTTGTTTTTTCCCATCCTTCTTGGAAATAAAGAACACTGGTGCAGTTTGTGGTGATTTGAACAGTCAGATATGATCTTTCTTCAATTCCTTCTGCAAAAAGGTATGAACTTCTTCTTGCTCTATTTCAGAAAGGGAAATAACATGACCCTTTTTGGGAATAAAGTTGGGTTTTAAGTCAATGCCATGATCCCATGGTTTTCTTTCTGGCATTCAGGTAGATTCAGTTTCAGAAAAGACATTGAGGAAATCATGGTAAGCAGCTGATATAGCTTTTTTCAACTTGATCTCTTCTTCCTTAGAGATGGTGCAGAGGGACATAGTCAACAGTTTATATTGTTGACAGTGTGGTGTGTATTGGGGAAAGGAAATGGTTTTATTAACCCAATCAATGTTGGGGTTGTGTCATAATAGCTAGTCATATCCTACAATTAACTGATGCATGCCCAAGGTAGAGATTAGGGCATCTAGTATTTCCATATGATCTTGAAGCATGATGGCTAATATGGTATAATACCATAGAGTTCCTTGGGTGTTAATTGATCCATCAGCATTGATGGCTTCAAGTGGTCTGATTAATGGTTTCTTTTCTAACTGATATTGTTTGACTACTCTGAAATCAATAAAGATATTGCAAGCACCAGAGTCCAGAAGGGCTTTTAGAGCTACCAGTTGGTCTTGTCCTTGATAGATGAAGTTAATGTTATATGGTATGTTGAACTCTCCATGATAAGCAAGTGTTTTGCTATTTTCTATAGGGGATTTATAATTTAATAATGCAATTCAAACTGACCTTATAAAGGAATTAAGCACACTATGTTTATTTTCTGGTGACATGCTCTTTGGAGACACCTTTACAGAAATGCCAAAGGCACACTTGATTGCATTATCCAGTTCAGAACTGTCAAAGTCTGAATTTACATTAGTAGTCATGGATCATGGTAAAACTATTGTCCTTTGATCAAAGTTACCCCTATTTACTTTGGTCTAAGCTAGTTTAAAGAAACACTCTCAGCTTGTTTGGTTTTCATTTCTGCCCTGATCTTGTTTCACCAATATGCTTCAGCTTCTTCTGTAGTGTATTGGGCTTGAGAGGTCATTATCTGCAGAGTAGATATTGTTATGACATCACATTCACCACTTGTACTTTGTGTCAGCAAGTGTGTGCACAACTACTCCCAGCATACTTTGTGTTAGCATTGGGCATGACCTCTCACAATCACATGACCTTTGGGTCACATGACTCCCTCATCACGTGACTCTTCTGTCCCTTCACACTTCATGCCTTCAACTCATCATGTGTATCACATCTTCACTTTCTTCTCTTCTTCACAATTCTCATGAACTCACCCAATCATCTTAGATTCTCCCACATCCTCAAGGCTACCATGCCTTCCTCATCTCCACTCTTTCCCTTTGATCAGTATGATCTCTTATCAAGATATCAATCTCAATCATAACCCTGTGTTACATCTTTTCCTTTCTTAACATTATCTACTAAATTACTGTGACCTCACAGCTGTGGTAGACATGCTATGCTATCTTTTTCCTTATGTCTCAAACCTCGAATGCTCACTCATTCAACCATGTTCCCACACCATTGTCTGTGCTTCTTCATTCTGCTCTTCTTTTCCATGCACAGCTTGGCCCCATCTTCATCAGCATTCTCTTTATTTAAAGTGCACACTTTACACTATAGAATACCAGTGTTTTGGGCAGCTCCCACACCTGCCCTCAAGCATGGTCTGTGCATGCAGACCCACCTATAAGTACCTAGCACATATCGCACTGTACTTTAGCTTTTGTCTCCCTTGTACAACCTGTACACTATATCTCCAGCAATATAGTTGCTGCCCATTCATACCTTGTCCCAGCATGCCCAAGTACCACCAACAGGGCAAACCCTTGAAGGATAGCTCCCCACTACATCCTTCAAACCCTTGTTATAAGACTTCGTGTCTTAAACCACAGACCACACTTTGTCTCAAGGGCTATGTGCTGTCCCACCCAGTTCAGTATGTAACACCCTGCAGGATCTTGATGATCTCTGCCATGATCCCTCCTCTGATCTTTCACATCTTGTGATTGATCTTCCATTCTACATTAAATCCTGCAGTCTCATGTCTGCTTCTTCCATTCTTGATGCATGAGGCTGCCTAACCTTTTACTCATGAACTATTATCTTTTACATTAGAGCCAATAGCAGTAATACTGTATACTCTAGATAGTAAGTCACAGCTTGGTCTGTGCACTCTCCTGTACTGTATATAAGGGGTTGTGCAAGAGCTGTTGTCCCCCAGCCAAATCCACTTGTTCACCTCTCCTACTCTGCCTGCAAAGGTGGCCTAGTGATGTTTAAGGCATAACAAGTAACAAGGTAGCTATTCACCCACCCAGTCTTCAGACTGCCTAGGAGTGAGGCATTGCCTGGATGTGGTCTCACTACTCCTTCTCTCCTTCTCTTTATTCTGTGTGGTCATGCAAGCTCAAGACTCAGTCAAGACAATGTCATGGTCAAGACAACTCATAGCAACATTCTTTGTGGTATCACCCATCTTTGTAAGGGCACTAACCAATGCTAGATAATCCACATGATTCAAGATGTTATCACAACATCAAGATGATGTTATACCTGCGGGTCCTAAAGGCATATGCTGCCATGGTCCCCTATCATATTAACCATAGTATTTATAGATGTTCCTCCTTGCCTATGAGCTTGGAGATGATCTTGTTGGGTAACTGTGTGAAGACCCCAAGATGGGGTGGCACTCCTGACCAGCTTTCAAGGTTGGCAACCTGAAGATAGCCATGCAATCACCCAAGACCCAGACTCCTCACCCCAAGGGTCATCTACAATTATGCTGCATTCTTAGGTTGCAGTATTAGGAGAAAGCATGCACGGTGCAATAGTCTGTTGCAGTACTGATGATGCAATAGTTCATCAAGGAGTATGAAGATCATCCTCCCCTTTGTCCCAATTCCCTTTCAGCTGTTCTAGCATTCTCCTCTCTGTGACTGCTCAAGGATTCAGTTGTTGATGCCAGATCACCTGACAGGTTATGGTGATGGAAGATAGGCAGGGTTGTGTATAGTGTTTCTCTGATCACTCAACAGATATTGCTTGGGCTGTGACTGCAGTGGAGTCTCTCATATCATATAATTGGGCAGCATGCCATCCATTGGCATCTGGTTGTTGTGAGGACTCTGTTCCCACCATATATGTGTTAACATATTCTTATGGGAGCACATATTCACCCCACTGGTTGTACATTCCTTGTTGACATACTGGAAATCTTTGAGGGAGTTTACAATCTCATGCAATGTGTCCAAAACCATTGCAATTATAGCATTGCACATTTGGATTTGTTGGGTTCTTGGATGGAAATCACTGTGAATTTCTATTGTTAATGAGGCATGTCTATTGGGCACCAATATCCATGGGAGCTCCTCTCCCAGGTTGTGTGCCAACTGTGGTAAACTTTGGATTTGCTGCAGGGGGATGTGCAGCTGGATTATAAAGTCTTGAAGTAAATGGGGGTCTGACACCTGCAGTGAAAGGAGGGCATTGTATTATCTGGGGAGGGCAATATGAAGTAAAAGTGCCTCTTTCTTCTTTCTTCTTTTCGAAGGCTAAGCCTATCTTTTTAACCAACTCTTTAAACTCTTTATATGATGCATCAGAATTTTGTAAGTTTGCTTGATGGTAGATTGGTTGATCTACCAATCTTTTCAACAGTGTCAACACATAGTCATTAGAGATTGCTGCCTTTTTAGCTAGAAGCTCAAATTGGCTTAACCATTCAAATGTATTACAACCTCCCTGAGAAAGTTGTTCCAACTTACTGAGTTATTTGTGGGCTAGCAAGTCAATTTGAAAGTATTTATTGAATTCCCACTTAAGGCCTTTCATGGTAGGCCATGCTAAATCACTGTGCTCTAGATCTAGAATTGGGTGACTATCTTTGTCTAATTGTGGCTTCTTCTCTAATGCTTCAAACTCTTCTAGTTTGAGTTGAGCAAAGAGTTGGGCCTTGGTTTCTTTCAATCTTGAGAGTATGGCCACAACTCACAGCTTGTCAGTAGATTAGGTCTGCATACTCTGCCATAGGTCTACCTTTGTCATCCACAGTTTGTAGGAGTCTCTTTTTCCATCCCAATTTCCAGGATCAGTGATTTTCTTTGTGACATCTTTGAACACACTGTTGAAGTTCATTTATGCCATGATGGCAGTAAGTTGCAAAAGGATATCAGCAAATTGCTGTTCTAATAACATGGCTGATGGGGGAGGGGGTTCTTGATAGATTGATTGTTCTAGTTTGTTTGCAGGAGCAGTAAAGTCTGATTGGTTTTGGTCATAACCTTCAAAGTCATGAAATTGTGAAAAGGAAGACATGATGGATTACTATTTAAGAATCTCCTAAGCCTCTCTTTCAAGGCTTACTTGATTCTGGGAACATTACAGTTACAAAGTTGGTATGATTTACAAGAAGGGTACCTTTTCTTAGCTTTCAACATCTCAATGTGGTGTCTAATTTTTTCCTTCTTCTTCTTTAATGCTTTCACTACTGTTGCGGAACCAAAGAGTTCCATCTACCCAACCACATAACCAACCAACCCGATGGACAACCAGGGAATGGTACGACAAGTCCTTGAGATATCATCCAGAAGTAAGGAGTGCTGGACAGCAGGAAAGGGGGAACAGTATAAGGAGAGGACTGAGGTGGGACTATCTTCTAGGTGTGAGCTCCAGGACTACTCTTGCAAGTCCTTGATAACCAACGAACTATTGCATCATGGTTCTGTCTTCCTCCTAATACTAATATCCTATGGTACTAGCATAATCGTGGATGGCTCTTGGGGCAAGGATTCTGAGCCTTGGGTAATCGCATGACTGTTCTCCAGGTTGTCATCCTTAAAAGCGAAGGTGATGCCACCATAGATATGGGAGTATGTTTGTATACCTTCACGTATGTTTCAATGAGAGACACGATGCTACTCGTGGCTTAAATATCTGTAAACAAGGATCTAATATGATAAGACCTGCATAGCAATGATAGCCTCTTGAGATTGCAGGTATAACATCAGTAGTCAGTACGATAGGGGACTACGTCACGTGGTCTTTGATATGTTCTGGTTCGGTATCTTCCAAAGAATGTGTTTTGTACTTTCATAGGTTCTGGGTTCTGAACTAGACGTGGTACGAGTTGGCTCGTAGGCCTGACATTGGCAGTTTGGTGGTACGAGGATACAAAGGAATGATAGAGGGGAGTGGGGGAGTTGGCTTTATCTCCAAATGGCTCACTCCTGAGGCTCAGTGTTATGAACTTGACTTTGGACTTGTACAATTTCTTTCTTTTCGTTTATCTTATCTTATCTTTTAGCATCACATGACTAGGTCACGTGATCAGTCACATGATTGGTCTAGACCTATGATGTCATCAATGATGTCATGCCTGCAGAAAACCTCATATTGAGGTCCAGGCTCTTATCTTTTCATTTCTGTCTCGTGAAAGACTTCTTTTCATCTCTGTCTTCTTCTCTTCCATTTGATGGACATGAGGTGTGCTTCCTTTTCACACCTTATCTATGACATCACTTGGTCCGTGCGCACTTTCCTGTAGTATATAAAGGGACTGTCTTTGGCTATCGTCCCTCAGCCTAATCCACTTGGTTAATCGTCCACTAGTTGGAAGTGAGACCTAAGGGTTACCCTCTACCTTTACCTCTTTCTATTGAACCATCGAACTACGTATTCAAGATCACTCAAGGGATCGTATTATCAGTATAGTTCCACCATTCCTAACACTCAGTTAAGAGGGCCAGGTGAATACCATCCCTTACTTGTACTTAGTCACTAGGCCACCTTGGTAGGCAGGGTAGAACATGAGGTAACAAGTGGATTAGGCTGAAGGAACAGCCCTACTCATAACCCCACTACTTATATATTACAGGATAGTGCACGGACCGTGCTGTACACTAGGGTCTAGGGTATATGTGATTAATGCTATTGGATAAGTAGATTAAAGGGAAGGATTCATGAGAAGAACATTAGGCATCTCATATAGAAGAATGGAAGAAGCAGATATAAAAATGCAGGGACTAGGGTAGAGGGGATGATCGATCACAAGGTGTGACTGATTGGAAGGGAGATCATGGCAGAGATCCATCTAGGATCTTGCAGGGTTCATAAATGTATGATCGTACCAATCGAAGGGTAAGGGCAGAGATGAGAAAGGGGATCAAGATCGGAATGGAAGATTGATCGGCAAGGTCATGACAAGTGAAGGGAGAGGAATGTGAGATGTGAAGATGTGACAGGGTGAAGGCATGAAGGTGTGAAGGGAATGAGGGAGGTCACATGATCAGGGAGTGTGAAAGTCATGGCACTCGTGTGTGCAAGCACGCAGTCATAGTGCAGGATCATACAAGTATTATATACAATTCGTAACAACTACTGACAGCTGAATTTCCAAGTCAATGAGGGTATCAGAGAGACAAGCTTGTTCTTATTCAATGAAAAAGGTGAATGCTGCTTGTCTAAAACAAGTACCTTGGGCCCAGTGAAGTGTTGCAGAACCAAAGAGTTACGCTACTCTGCCAAACAACCCAACCAACCCAGTGGACGACCAGAGATCTTGGTACAGGGCTTTAACCATATGTCGGATAAAAGAGGGATGACTAGAACAGTCGTAAGGTCTGCAGATAAAGGAAAGGACTACGTGTCAGGGGATCTTCTGTATCTAGCGCTTCAGGACTACTCTTGCAAGTCCTTGATAGCAATCATACTCTTTCAACGATGCTCTGTCTTCCTCCTAATACCTAACCCCTAACAGGAAAGGCATAATCATGTTCATACTGTGGGGTGAGGATTCAGATACTCGGGTAATCACATGACTATTAACCAGGTTGTCATCCTTAAGAATAAGGGCAGTGTCATCATAGATCTGTGGTACATTCGATAACCCAACGGATGTTCCAACGAGAGTGCAATACTACTCGTGGCTTAAATATCGGTACTGTCTATGCTTGAATATGATAAGGGTCAGCAGCAACAGTGGCTTCTATAACCCACAGATATTACATCGGGAACATTATGATGAGAGTTCTGTCACGTGGTTTTTAATAATGGTTCAGTGGTTCTTCCAAGGAATGAGTTCCATACTTTCATAGGTTCTGGGTTCTGAACTAGATGTGATATGAGTTGGCTTGTAGGCCTTGCATTGGTGGTTCGGTAGTACGAGGATACGATGGAACAATAGAGGGGAGTGGAGGGAGTTGGCTTTATCTCCAGACGGCTCACTCCTGAGGCTCAGTTAAGAGGGCCAGGTGAATACCATCCCTTACTTGTACTTAGTCACTAGGCCACCTTGGTAGGCAGGATAGGACACAAGGTAATGAGTGGATTAGGCTGGGGGAACAGCCCTACTCATAACCCCACTACTTATATGATACAAGATGGTGCACAGACCAAGCTGTGACTAGGGGTCTAGGATATAAGGGATTAATGCTATAGGCTATTAGGGTAAAGGATATAGTCCATGAGTAAAAGTTTAGGCACTTCATCTATCAGAATAAAAGAAGCAAAGATGAAGTGCAGGGTCTAATCTAAGATGGAAGATCGATCACAAGATGTGAAAGATCAAAGGAGTGATCATGGCAGAGATCCCATCAAGGGTCCTGCAGGGTTCATGAGAATGATCGTACTGATCGGAGGATAAGAGTGAAGATGAAGAAGGTGAGGTGATCAGGAATGGAAGTGTGATTGGTGATTCATGAAGAGAGTAAAGAGAAATAAGAGATGTGATCAATGTGAAGGTGTGAAGGCATGACGATGTGAAGGGAACGAGAGTGGTCACATGATCAGGGAAAGGTCGTGAGAAGTACTCATGCAATGCAAGCATGCAGTCATGGTACTAAGTATCATACACAATTCATAACATGAAGCCACTGATGATGATCTGCAGGTTCTTCTCTTCTTAACCTTGTGATCTGCTCTTTGTTTGCTGGGCAGATATCTTCTTTGTTTCTAAGATAGTCTTTGATCTCAAAAGTGGCATGATGCATGCTGGGGTACTAAAGCTGAGGAGTAGGAGAATGCTGGATGAAGCATTGGTCTAAGAGGTTTAAATGTCGGTCGAGAATTTCCCAGCCTGTTTGCTGAGCCAGGTGGTCATTGGGGTCAGTTATGAAAGCTAGATCTGTATAAGTCCAGAATGGTGATGGTGGTCTAGGAGTTGGAGAATGTTGGTGAAAATCTGGGTTCTGTTGCGGAACCGAAAGAGTTACGCTACTCTGCCAAACAACCCAACCAACCCGGCGGACGACCAGAGATCTCGGTACAGGGCTTGACCATGGTGTCAGATAGAAGGATGGTGACTAGGACAGTCGATAGGTCTGCGGATAGAGGAAAGGACTGCGCGTCGGGGGGAACTACTAGATCCAGGAACTCCAGGACTACTCTTGCAAGTCCTTGATAGCAATCGTACTCTTGCAACGATGCTCTGTCTTCCTCCTAATACCTAACCCCTAACGGGAAAGGCATAATCGTATTCGTACCTTGGGGCGAGGGTTCCGGTACTTGGGTAATTGCGTGACTGTTACCAGGTTGTCATCCTTGAGAACGAAGGCGGTGTCACCGTAGATACGTGGGTATGTTCGTATAACCCTAACGTATGTTCCAATGAGAGACGCGATGCTACTCGTGGCTTAAATATCTGTAACGCTAAGACTAATATGATAAGACCATCATGGCAATGGTAGCCTCTCGTGGTCGCAGGTATAACATCAGTATTCGGTACGATGAAGAATACGTCACGTGATCTTTAATGGTTTCGGGTACGGTCTTGATACAGCGAATGTGTTCCGTTCGTTTCTGTTACTAGGATCTGTACGAGTGCTTGAACGAGTTGGCTCGTAGGCCTAAATGTCGGCGGTTCGGTAGTACGAGGATACGATGGTTCGATAGAGGGGAGGGAAGGAGGTTAGCTTCATCTCCAGACGGCTCACTCCCAGGGCTCAGTTAAGAGGGCCAGGCGAATACCATCCTTTACTTGATCTCATCACTAGGCCACCTTGGTAGGCAGGGTAGGAGCGGAGGAAACAAGTG
>JBBPJS010001702.1:0-10030 GCA_038088835.1 Singerocomus rubriflavus
TACATCTCTGATCATATGATTACTGCAGTTCTTCATCACATTCTCCCCTTCCATCACATGATCACATCTAGTATCTCTCTTCCTTTCTCTTCATGAACTCACACTGATCATCTCAGATCCTCTCCACATTCTTATGGTTGATGCATGCCTGTGATGCATCTTCCATTTCTTTATTTCTGCCTTTCCTTCTGATCAGTATGACCACAATCATATATAATCATGACCCTGCAGAACCCTTGATGGGATCTCTGCCACAATCCCCTTTCTGATCTTTCACACTTTGTGATCAATCTTCCATTTCTGCATTCTTGTGTGCTTCTTCATTTCTAATCTTCTTAGAAGTACACCTTGCCTTTTACTCATGAACTTAACCCTTTACCTTAGCATAGCCTACATTAATTACTGTATATCCTAGAACCACCACAGCTTGGTCTGTGTGCATCTTTGTACCATGTATAAGGGGTTATGAGTTGGCTGGTGTTCCCACAGCCTAATCCACTTGTTACCTCTCCTACCCTGCCAGCAATGGTGGCCTAGTGAAGTTAAGCTACAACAAGTAAATGGGTCTAGCTATTCACCTACCAGCCTTCATTGGTCCCTAGAAGTGAGGCATTGCCCTGGAGATAAAGCTAACACTCCTCCACCTCTCCTTACTTTGTGATATATGTGCCAACTCATGTCAAGGTCAAGACAGGACATAGTCAAGACACTGCATAACATGCTCATTACTACTTTGTGAAGATATTGCAAACCCATGTGATGCAAGACATCTCTCTAGTCAAGCAGATGTTATATCTGCAGGCATCATAGGTGTACATTGCCATTTGCCCTTATCATATTAACAGTTACTATTTATTAGTGATACCAGCTAGTGATATAGAGCTCTAGTCTGAAGATCTAGTGATGGACTGTGTGAGGTCCTAGGTATGGATGGCACCCTGACTGCTTTCAAGAATGGCAACCTGAAATCAGTCATACAATTACCCAAGGCTTGGACTCCTTGCCCCAAGAGCTGAATATGATTATGCTAGTTTCATAAGAGCTAGTATTAGGAGGATGTGGATCTGGCTGCAAGAGTGCTGGTTATACTGGATATGCAATAGTTATTCAAGAAGTAGAAGATCATCCTTTCCTTATTTTTGACTCCCCTTTACACTGTTTTAGTGACTCTCTCATCTGTTCATGGTTCAGCCTCATAGAAGATGATGCCAGATTGCCTGACAGGTTTGGTGATTGAGATTTGGGCAGTGTAGATCTCTGTGGATCAACAGCACCTTTGCATGCAAACACTCCTCTGCCCACTTCTTAGACTCCTAGTTCTCCACCTGCAACTGTAAGGTCACCACCTCCACTCCCTTGCCACTCAGAGCATAAGAGGAGAGTACCTGCCTGGCCTGGCAATATTTATGGTAACATAAGGCACCCTATACAACAATTTAGGGATACTAAAAAGTTTAACTGCTGACAGGAAGTTATCCACCAACTGCAATAGCCTGCTACATCTGGCTCTAGTGGTTAGACATCTTAGGGAACTCCTGATGTTGACCCTCCAGCTCACCCTGAGCCTGCACCTGATGTTGCACACTTGTGCCAGGTAGAAGGAGCTCCTTTGGCTCGCTTTTTGCTTGCCCAGGCCATTCTAGATGCTAGATCAACTCCTAAATACCCTAGAAAGTGGTCCTATTAGGATATACTGCATCTACCCAAAGCAGAACATGATCTTTGATATAAAGCATGCCAAGAAAAGCTAGATATACTTAAAGAGTGAGATGTATTTGAGCTTGTAGATCACCCAAAAGACCACAAGGTCATTAAGAACCACTGGGTATTTGATGCCAAACCTAATGGCAGAAAAAAGGCCTGCTTAGTTGCAAAGGGTTTCTCTCAAATCAAAGGTTTAGATTTTGATCAAATCTTCTCCCCTGTTGTAAGATTCAAGACTGTGCACCTCATACTTGCATTGGCAGCACTAGAAAACTGGTATATTACTGGTTTAGATGTAAAAAGCACCTATCTATATGGACAGCTAGATGAGGAGATATACATGGAACAACCAGAAGGTTTTGTTCAGAAAGGCCAAGAAGGCAAAGTGCTGTGGTTAAAGTGCACACTATATAGTTTCAAACAGGCTGGATTAGCCTGGTGGTGAGCCCTCAATGAATCCATGAGAGAATTAGGATTTACTTGCCTAATCTCAGAGGCTGGCCTATTTATATTCAAAGGCCATGGCACATATGTTATTGCCATTATCTATGTGGATGATTCACTATTCTGTGGACCACACAAGCCTACATTTGACCACATTAAAGCTCTCTTCATGAGAAAATGAGACTACAGAGACCTTAATAAAACTAGAAAATTTCTTTGCATGCATATTATAAGACATGGCAGCAGTATCTCTATAGATCAATGTGCCTACCTAGACAAGGTTATAGAGTGGTGTGATGTCCAAAATGCCAGGGAGACAAAGACTCCTCTCCCTACTAGCTATATTCCATAGCTTTATGAAGATTCTGTAGACATCACCTTTCAAGCCAGATTTCAGCAAGTGATCAGTTCCTTGCCATATATCATGCTTGGCACATGCCCTGACATTGCTTTCACTATCACCACATTATCCAGACATGCATCCAACCCCTTTAAAGAACATTTGGACAAAGTACTATATATTTGTTGCTACTTACAGACTACAAAGTCATATCACCTCACATATAATGGTGAGCCCAAATCAGGTATCATAGCATGTACAGATTCTGATTGGGCCATGGATGCCCATACCAGCCAATCACAAATCAGCTTCTTCTTTAAGCTGTTATGAACTTGCATACATACTTGCACATTTCATGCTTGTCACTGTACAATGACCACAGTGTCATGTGACTTCCCAGTCATGTGATGCTATGACATCACACTCCCTGATCACATGATCTCTCCATCCCTTCACATCATCATGCCTTTCCCATCACATGATTACATCATAGTAACCCCTCTTTCTTTTCATCATGACCCTCACCAATCATCTAGATCCTTGCCACACCTCATGGTGTCCTCCCCTTCCTCATATCTGCTTTTACCATCTGATCAGTATGATCACTGATTGAGATTGCATCTCAATTATGACCCTGCAAGATCCTAGATGGATCTCTGCCATAATCCCCCTTCTAATCAGTCACACCTTGTGATTGATCATTCTATTATATTACTTCCTGCAGTTGTCCTTATTCTGATCTTCTTAGCACAGCTGCCTAACCTTTGCCTCATAAACCTTACCCTTTACCCACCCTAGTAGCCAGTAGCATTAATCTTGTATACCTTAGATTCAGAGTCACAGCTTGGTCTGTGCTCACTCTTGTATCATGCATAAAGGGGTCGTGCAAGAGGCTGAATCCCCCAGCCTAATCCACTTATTAACACCTCCTCTCCTACCCTGCCTCTTAAGGTGGCCTAGTGATGAAACACAAGTAAAGAATGTTATTTGCCTACTGGTCCTTTACTGGATTCCTAGAAGTGAGACATCTGAAGATAAAGCTAACCTTTATCCCTCTTCCTATCAATTGTATCCTTGCACCAAACCATACCTCTGAATCAGTATCAGTGAGCAAGCTCATACCTCATCAAGTATTGAGTCCCAGTAACTTGAAGTACAGAAAACATTCTTTGGAAGTATTACTGAACCTTTAAATGATCAAACCCACATGACTCAAGACAAACATGAATACAAGTAGTCAAGATGGTGTTATACCTGCAGACTAGAGAGGCATATGCTGCCAATAGTCCTTATCATATTAACAATCCTCTGATTAGATAAGTTATGCCCTTAAGAGTTCACAGTATACCTCATAGGAAGATGGTTGGGGTTTCTCAGTACAGACCCACCATATATGGTGACACCACCCTTGTTTTCAAGGATAGTAACCTGGCAATAACTACATGATCATTCAAGGCTCAGAACCCTCATCCCAAGAGCTGCTCACGATTATGCCATAGTCATTAGGATATGGTATTAGAAGGAAGTTGGAGTCTGGCTGCAAGAGTGCCACAACTATCAAGGACTTGCAAGAGTAGTCCTGGAGATCCTGTATTAGAAGTCCCCTACAATGCACAGTCCTCTCCTCATCCTGAATCCCTCATCTGCTGTTCTAGCATTCTCTCTATCTGACACTATAGGTTTCACCCCATATCATTTGTTCTGGTCATCTGACAGGTAGTTGGGTTGTTTGGCAGTGTAGCATGACTCTCCAGTCCCACAACATAAGCTTGCTGGTGGGATCTTTTCCTGAAACTTGCACACCCAGAAATCTATAGCCATATCCAGCACTGAAGTGGAATATATGGCACTGTCAGATTGCTCATTGCAAGGCATCTGGATATAGCAAATACTGAGTGAACTGAGAATTAATATTCCTATCATTCCCATCTATGGTGATAACCAAGGAGCCATCTTTATGGCATCCAATCCTATTACTGAGAAATGATCCAAGCACATTTGCTTGTGGTTTCACCACATCAGAGATCTTGTTACCAATGGCCAGATAGCACTCTACTACATAGAAGGCAGTAATAATCCTGCTGATATGTTCACTAAGAACCTGGGTGAGATTAAATTTGTGAAGTTCAGCTCCCAGCTGGGATTATCATTCTCCTGAGCATTCACTGCAGCTCTCTAGTGCATCTATGCTTTCATTTGCAACCCTGCACTCAGCAAGAGGGAGTGTTGAAATGGTGCTATTTAGCTGCCACATCACACAGTTGTATTACACATTTGTATCATGTATTGTACAACTGTATCATGTGCTACACAACTGTATCATGTGCTATACATCTGTATCATGCACTGTAGTTTAGATCAGTGTACTACTACATTAGAAAGGATAGTATCCCACACATGTCAGATACACCTGTATATAAGAGCTTGTAGATCTAAACTAATATAAAAGTTCTTTTACCCATTACCACCTGGTAAGCCAGAGGTTCCTCCTCTGCGGGCGCCTCAGCGGCTGCCCTCCACCTCGGTTCAACACTATATACGAAAGGAAAACAATAATGAAGTACATATGGGAATGTATGGACCATATCCAGTGTTCGACGGCGTAGTAATAATATGATGATCTGCATCGGTCGACGGAGCAAGCAAGAATGGAGACAAAAAGGTGCGTGATAGTTCGTGTCGGAGAACGTCCCTGCGCATTACCTAAGATCGCATCTGCGGATGCGCTTGCCAAATTCCAACAGGCTTTAGACGAGAAGGGATGGCCAACAGATGACAATGCCAATGAAAGGCTACCGATCACTTGTTTCTCCGGAGAGACAAAAGATCGGATAGTATTACAAACTATTTTGTTTCAGTACACACACCGTATATGGGAAAACGCGAAAGGATTACCAAGGGGGTCTCAGTGGGAGGCGAGCCTAAACTCAGCATCGGAGACTCATGCGAAACATTCTTGTGTTACCTTCGCTGCCTCTGAATTTATAAGTTGTCACTTTTATTCGCTGCTTATTTATTTTCACCTGACTTATATCATTATCCTAACTGGTGAGTGAACGAATAATGCTTTTAAAGCAACATCAGGGATAACATCGTCGTGTATATAGTAGTCACTGAAACCTCCGTGTCCAAGCTTCTTACATTACTTTCGGTCACTCTGACTGGATACACTTGAGGATTGAAAGTCATGGCTTGGAAGATGAACTTTTCCACTTCGCGCCTCTAATCTGTGGCAGTATGGAGGATGTGATTGCTTTGACCTTTCCCGACTCGATGCCACCCTGATACTGACTTGCTGGTCCCAGATAAGGTGCTATGCGCGCACCTCTGTGCTAACCATCAGACTTCAACTGGAGTCTTCCCACCTCTGCATCACTTTTCTGTAGTCAGATGTGACCGCAGTGATCTTTGGAATGTCTTACCTGGGTGAGAGTCTCTTCTGAACAAACGTCGTGGCGCCTTGAACACCAGCCATCTCTCAAGACCTCACGCATGTTCAATGGTCCACAACTTGAGCCTCATATAGTTTCACTTCACCCAGAGGCAAACCGTCTCACGGGAGCACAATATTCATTTCACGGATCTATCGGAATGTATCCTGTCATAGAGATGTGCAGCTATGTCGGCGACTTCATATGGGATACAGGCATTGGGTCACTTCCATCCGTACTGTTCTCAGACTCAACGAACGATTCCACAGCTTCTCAGCATCTTAGCACAAGTGGGCGGAGGGCAATAACATGCGATATTAGTTGGAAAGGTAACTCCAGGGCCCTCTTTTTCATTGCTGAACGCAGCTGACTGTTAGAGATCTAAATGTGCGAGTGTACGTACTTCCTATATTCTTAGAATAATCTCATAGAATTCGTCACAGGACGTTAGGGAGACACATCCCTGTGCTCCACACGGATTGCCTCACTCTGAAAGAACATATGGGTCCCGCGCCCGTTTCAATGCATGGCTGGTTCTACCTGGAGTAAGTGGCTGACAGGGGACGGAACGATCAGGTGTGTCAGCCGCTGTTGCAGTAGTGTGTTTAAAGCGTACATCATCTACGCACGCCTGCTCTGGTCTTCCTTCCTGATCACTTTGTGGTGACCGCCAGTGACAACCTTCTCCAAGTCGCTTGCGCATGTCGACCGACGGAGTCACCAGCAAGCCCGCCACGCCTGGGCCCATGCAATCCATCTCAGGTTTCTTCAGAACACCTACCAGGCTTCATACGCCCACGATGGTCAGCCGCCGTAACAAGCCTGCCCGCGAGCGCGCATTGTCGTTGTCACCCACCGCCCCATCTACGCCCATCACGCCGTCGCTGCCCGCGGTCATTCTCCAGACATACTCGGTCTCGACTGACAGCGTCGTCCTCACGGCGCTACCCTCAGTTCCGTTTTGTTGCCACGAAGACCTTTTGACCATGTCCCGAGCCCAGCTTGAAGGCGTTGTGCGCGCGCTCAACGTGCGACTGCCACGTCGGATGCGAATTAGCCCAGAGGACACTCCTTGGCAGGGCGATGACCACGACCCTGATAGAGAATACGACGACGATGATGATGGACTATCGCGAATGAGCGAGGCGGAGATGAAGAAACGCATCGAGGAATTGGTCGGAATTCGGCCTCTCGTGGGCAAGAATCGCGTCTCCAAGCTAGGCTTATGTTTGGGCACACGCAATGAAGTTCCGCCTGCACCCAAGGCGGTTCGAACGCGGAATGCGGGGTGGAGGCCATATGAAAGGACGCCGTGGGAGATGGAAGTGGATAATACTGAGGACCAGACCGATGATTTGTGCACCATGGTTGAGGACGCCCTCATGGGATCCAGTCCCCTTTCGAGTCGAACCAGGTCTATCACGCACGCGCGAGGGCGGAACGCCACATTGTGCCACCTCGCCATCCTACAGGAAGAGAATGAACCGAACGAGGACGACGCCGAGGACGATGACATACGTCCATCCAAGAGACAGCGGTGTCAGATGGTAGAGGTCAGGGAATCTCGCTTGATAGAGAATATGGATCTCTCAGGGTCTCCTTTATTGGCCGGAGACGGCGATGTGTCATTGAACAACTTGACAGAATCCGACCAAGAGGCAGCTACAGCCGCAACAAGTCTAGAAGACGGTATAAAAGCGTCGGAGGATGTGGAAGTACCCCCGCAACGCAGGCGAAGCGTCCGCATCCAAGAAATTGCTCTGAAGAGAGCACCCTCGAGCGAGGAGACTACCCTGCGCACAAGTAACCTGAAATCGTTCGTACTGCACTCCAAGGCATTCTCTTCTCGGTGCTCGTCAAGAGATAACTCAGCAAGGGAGCAAGGATCCGATACGGAGAAAGACTCGGTTATACCAAGAGAGTGCACCATTCGTCTGCCGTTTGCGTCCACACCGCCGCATCAGAGGCTTGATTCATTAATTTGGTCCGCACCACGCGTCCTTCGCTCTCATTCCCAACGGCTGCGGAAGTCGAGCCAATCGACAAAGACAAAAGCCTCATTGGGACGATCGCAATCAGAAAAGTATCCACGTACCACAGACCTGGCCTTCGTGACAATAGACCGACCACGATACCGCTTCACCCGGCGCAAGTCGAAAGGAACCAAGGTTGCGAGAAGTGATCATGAATCCCATTCGTTGATGCCAACCTCGCCTGTCCACGCTGCGCGTCAACCACGAGCATACCAGATCGGAGCGGAACACTCGAACAGGGAGCATACGTATGGGAAAGAGAGTGAAGACCCAAAGGTCACTACCAGGGATCCCACAATTGGCAATGATCTTCGCGCTCTTCCATCAACAATGTACAGCTTCCTCACACCACGCTCCAGCGCCACTTCTACAAGCACCGATACATCTACTTGGAGCAATAGCGGTGACTCACCAAAGCAAATGATAGTAAGAGAGGTGACTACGCCAACCACCATTACAGATGTTGTGATAAGCGATGGCACTACGGAACGTGTTTCCACAGTCCTTGGAAGAATGGTTGTGGGTTCCCTGAGAGGCGAGTTTGAGTAAGGTATCACAAGCATGCACGACCTGTCGTACATGTGTCGGCGAGGGTACTTCTCGTTTTCGCACCAATGTCTTCTTAGTTTGATAGCATCCATGGACCCTGTCGTGTGATATACATGTCTGTTCAGTCCGTTCTTTTGATAGTAATTCGCTGTGCTTTCCCCTTTGGAAATAAGGAATATAATCGGTGAGACAGCGACAATTGTCACCTCAATACAAGAACCGAGTGCACTTGGAATTATTTATTTCAAACTGAGATGTTGTGAGAGAGGCGGGGACGAGAGATGGACTATGGTAGGCGTCCTAGAGCGGCGGGCATATGACATTTCTAACTAACAACAGAGCGGGTAAGGAATGGGATTCCAACGTCGGAGCGCGAAAACACGTACACTCTGCCGACCTGCCGACGGAAGAAGCCGAACTCATTGTGGCTATGCAAGGAGTGACCGAGGGAGCAGTTGTTCTCAGTCTCTACAACGACCATCTCATCTGTGGGATAATCGAGCATTATCCTCTCTTTTGATGCATCTGATCATAACTCAACCCGCAATCATGTTCACGCTGAGCTCCGCAACTCACTTGAGGAACCGGTTCGAGGGTCACCGATTATAGACTGTTGGCGTGACCCCTGACGCCGACATTAGCTGGTCGATTCCTGGATCAGTGGATAAGAATGCAGTGCGTCAAATCTCTGTCGCTACCTAATGATCGCTGAAACTCGACAGGAGCGGTTTTCGATAAACCAAGGTAACCTACTTCGCCATGACAGATACAATCCTATCCTCTGACAATGCATCCACCACATAATGAATATGCTTAAATGTTGAATCACAACTAGATCTTGAAAACATTACAAGGTACGTCTCTAATCTCGTATTCACAAGCGGTTAGCACAAAATAACTACATAATTCGAGCCTCTTGCCCTCACACTATCCGTCTTTCTAATGCATTCTTCAGCGTCATGTTTCGGCGCACAACACCGCGGTTTGGCTGTGGATGGTTGTACACAAGGATTTAGCCCAATGAAACATACAATCGCCGGGTCGTCGAGTTCCTCCGAGCGTGTTAGCGACTTGCGGCGTGTCCTGCACGTTTTGTGCATATAACGTAAGCATTAACCATACTTCAGTGAAACCAGCCAGTGCTAACCGGTGGTAACCGATGGTAACCGACAGTTTGAACCATATTGAGCGCATCTTCGCAAGTTCATTCAGTAATGTGCCGCCCAAATCAAAGCAGTCTCTCCAAGAGACACCTATATAGTCGGTCCGGAGCTTGTCAGATATAGTGGTGATAACGCATAATACCTCATCAGATGATACGGACCAAACAAAGAGCTTCGGTGCGGCATGGAACCAATTCAATTTGCCTACCTAATATTAGGCCCTGTTTTCCTTGGTGTTTCTTGTCTCGCGTACTGCCGCTTACTTCGGCTACTTGGGCTTCACACCTCGGCTACCTCGGCTAGAGTAGTTCTGATACAGCACCCTAGATAATCTGAAAAGATTCAAACCAGAGTGTGATAAGATCA
>JBBPJS010001703.1:0-10027 GCA_038088835.1 Singerocomus rubriflavus
GTAACAAGGTAGCTATTTGCCCACCTGGTCTTTGGACTGCCTGGGAGTGAGGCATTGCCTGGATGCAGTCTCATTTATCCTCCTCTCCTTTTCTCTCCTCTCTGTATGGTCATGCAAGCTCAAGCCATGGTCAAGACAATGTCATGGTCAAGATGCCTCATAGCAACACTCTTTGAAGTATCGTTCTATCTTTGTGAAGGACACTAACTGATGAAGTAAACCCACATGATGCAAGGTCTTATCGCAAGAACCTACAGATGTTATACCTGCAGGTTGCATAGGCATACACTGCCGGCTTCCCTTATCATATTCACGATAGTATTTATAGATGTTTCTTCCTGGCTGTGGCCTTGAAGATGATACTATTGGGTGCTGTGTGGAACACCCCAGTATGGGGTGGCACCCCTGACCAGCTTTCAAGGGTTGCAACCTGGAGATAGCAATGTGATCACCCAAGACCCAGACTCCTCGCCCCAAGGGTCAATAATGATTATGCCATACTCATAGGATATGGTATTAGGAGGATGCAAGCATGGTGCAATAGTCCGTTGCTATACTGACAATGCAATAGTTCATCAAGGTGTTGTTAGATCACCCTTTTCTTACTCTCCAATTCCCCTCTCGCTGTTTAGCATTCTTCCCTTTAGACTTTCTCTAGGATTCTCTTAGTAATGCCAGATTGCCCAATAGGTTATAGGTGATGGATGATAGGCAGGGTTATAGTGTTTCTCTAATCACTCAACAGGAACTCTGAAGATCTGGAGTTGAGGGGTTTGGACAGGACTTGGCTTCACCATATGTGGTGTGCCCTTGCACAGGATCTGGTTGTCCGGAATTTATGGAGGGTTGAAGGTCAGAGGTCAGAGGGGGTAGTGAGGAGAAGTCAGTCAACAACTTAGAAGACCAGTGGAGAGAGCATCAGGTTATCTCGATATTCAAACTGAAGTGTATAAAATGTAACTACGGAGTTTATATATGGAGGGACTCGGATGACTAAGTCTGGAGTTGGGTTACAGTATGTACCAGAGGGGTTGGAGGTAAGACTATGCCAGAGTGCAGCCTCAAAGCTGTGCTCCTAAGCAAGCACCAGTAATAGAGTTCTAACTAAGTGAGAAATGGAATATAAGGTATGAGTGACATAGGAGAACATAACAGGGACAGGGTCAGGGATGAATGCTAAGTACAAGTCTGAATGGAGTAGATACAGGAGAATGGAGAATGGACTGGAGATATAATGAAAATGGTATGGAGGTACCGGAGTTGACTTAAAATGCAGGATATGATAATATCCCCCTCTTAGGCCTGAACCCTTGAAGGCCACTGAGGATTATGTGACTCTGTTGACTGCAGAGTCTGAAAAGTTAACTGGTGGGGTGGAGTGTTACCTGCACAGTATAAAGTCTGGGTGATCCATGGACAACTCCTTAGAATCCAACCACTATGTTGGAATATGCAGACATCAAAAAGTGGAGTGAAGAGTGGCTGGCAGAGTGTGCTGACAACGATGACACGCTATGGGAGGCCAAGGCAGTGGAATGGAGATGGCATGTAAAGGCAAGGAGGGAGGAGGAGGAGTGGAGGAAAGCAGAGGAGGCTGCCAGGAAGTGTTATGTATTGCCTTGGGCAAGACAACACGCAGCCCTTGAGACAAAGCAAGACTAAGAGTGTTATGATGAGGTGTCTAAGAGATGTAGCATAGTGCTATCCCTTAGGGAGTTTGCCTTGCTGCTTGAGCTTTAGGCATGTAGTGGGATGAGGATGAGGAGGCAGCAACTAGATTGCTGGAGATACCATGTACTAGCAGGTACAAGGGAGACAAAAGCTAAGCTGTACCTAGTACAGATATGACTATATATACATGAAGCTGCAGTGCATGGACCCTGGCTAAGGGCAGGTGTGGGAGCAATCTGTGCGAGTGGTAACCAATGACAAGTTGGAATGGGAATGATCAAATGAGGAACATGCAATGCATGAAGAAGAAGATTGGAAGACAAAGCATTGCATGTTTCATTAATAAGATGTGCTGGGTGAAGGGTTATCAGATGGTGTACAGAAATGAAGAGCAGAAGGTGAAACACCGTCAGTCGACTGGGTTTAGGGTTAAGTCCAGCATGTGACTAGAGGTTAAAACAATGAGAAGGCATGAGGCATACTAGTAGATGTGGTGGCATCTACTAGCTTAGTGTCTATCAGTAGGCAAATAGAGAAAAACATAACAGTACCCTCTTTGTAGGCTATGAGTGACCTCACACTGTATTTTCTTCAGGCCCAGCTGTAGCTTGCTAACTCATGCACTGGCAACCTAGTCATGTTTCCATAGGCTACATCGTCATAGATATCATCTCCATAGTTGATGATATTGTCTCTAACTGCTGGTGTGTCCATGAACTGAGATGGGGGAGGGTTACACATGATTGGGTAGTTGGCCCGCAGACACGAGCAACTGCATTGACAGTTGATCCATTGGACAGGGGAGTTGCGGATGGATGGTGGGTTGGAGGAATCATGTGAGGACATAGATGGAGATAGTGGAGGGGAATGTGTTGTTGTACAGTCTACTGGGAGGATGGTAGCTTGTCAGAGAAAGCAGTGTTCTTAGGAATGCCCTGGTCTTCACAGCATGCAAAAGGGGCATTGGTAAACAGGACAGTTCACCTGAATGTGCCCTAACTGATGGCATTGGAAACATGCTTTGTAATATTGTGGGTGAGATGGGGGGAGGACGACATGGCCTTGGGCTCCAGTCCAGTACATTTCCAGCCATTCAATGATTATCATTTCATCGAAGGTAAGAGGGGTGAATGATGTGGATGGGGAGTTAGTCAGGGTGGTGAATGCAGTGTCACTGGATGGCAGGTTGCAAAGATACTCATCGAGGTTGTCGAGAAATTCCCCGAATTCCATCTGATAGGCCATCTCTAGGAGGGAATTTTCCAGTGAAACAGCGATGGAAGACATGATGGAGATAAGGAATGTGCACATTGCATTTGAGTTGTTATGGGTGTGGGTGGTGCTGGTGTGGAGTCTTTGGAGAGCTAGGAAGGCAATGTACAGTGCCTGTAATGGAGAACCCATGTCTAAATGGGTCTTGATAGGGATGGAGAGTCATGCATTCTGTGTGAAGGCACGAATATGGAGGGCATAGTTTACATCGTGATGGCCATTTCGCATCCTGTGGGCATACATAGATAAGTTTACGAAGAGGATTCTGCTTTGCAGAGAAGGGTAAGGAGTATAATTAGAAGAAGGGTTTGCTGTCTCCTCATTAAAGAGGAGGACAGTCAAAGATAAAGGGTTCTTTGGAGCAGGAATATATAGTGGTGGCATATCAGCATCCTCTTCAGATTGGGGAAGTTCCTGGAGTGGTTGAATGACCAGGGTTGAGACATTGTAGCCATTGATGGTTATTTCAGGAATGGTGGTGTTACGAATTGTGTACGATACTTAGTACTATGACTGCATGCTTGCATTGCACAAGTACTTCTCATGACCTTTTCCTGATCACGTGACCTCCCTCATTCCCTTCACATCTTCACACCTTCACCTGTCACATCTTCACATCATCACATTTCTCTTCCTTCACACCATCATGACATTGCCGATCAATCTTCCATTCTGATCTTAATCCTTCTTTCTTCATCTCCGCCCTTACCCTTTGATTGGTATGATCACCAATCGAGATTGCATCTTGATCATGAACCCTGCAAGATCCTAGATGGATCTCTGCCACAATTCCTCTTCTGATCAGTCACACTTGGTGATCAATCACTTCACACTATATTAAACCCTGCACCTCATGTCTGCTTCTTCCATTCTGATACATGAGGATGCCTAACGTTTCATACATGGACATTACCCTTTACCTTATCGTCCTATAGCATTAATACTGTAAACCCAGTCACAGCTTGGTCTGTGCACTTCCCTATAATGTATATAAGGGGTTATAAGTACAGGCTGTTCCCCCAGCCTAATCCACTTGTTTCCTTGTGTCCTACCCTGCCTACCAAGGTGGCCTAGTGACAACAGTACAAGTAAGGGATGGTATTCGCCTGGCCCTCTTAACTGAGCCTCAGGAGTAAGCCATCTGGAGATAAAGCTAACCTTTACTCCTCCCCTCCATTATACCATCATACCAGATCCTTGTACCACCGAACCACCAACATATTGGCCTATGAGCAAGCTCATTCCCCGACAACGTACAGAACCCAGTACCAAGTAGAACGGAAGACATTCATTGGAAGAACTACATCAAAGACCACGTGATGGAACCATCATCGTAACATTCCTGATGTTATACCTGCGATCCTGAGAAGCTCTTACTGCTGAAGGATCTTATCATATTACGAATCATGGACTATAGATATTTAAGCCACTAGTGACATAGTGTCCTAGTTGGGACATCCTTTGGGGTTATCATACATACCCAAGGATCTATGGTGACACTGCCTTCATTCTCAAGGGTTGCAACCTGGTAATAGCTATGCGATCACCCAAGGACCAGAACCCTTGCCCCAAGGTCTGACAATGATTATGCCTTTTCCGTTAGGGGTTAGGTATTAGGAGGAAGACAGAGCATCGTTGCAAGAGTACGATTGCTATCAAGGACTTGCAAGAGTAGTCCTGGAGTTCCTGGATATAGTTGTTCCCTCCGATGTGCAGTCCTTTCCTCTATCCACAGACCTCAAGACTGTCCTAGTCACCATTCCTTTATCCGACTTCTATGGTTAAGCCCTGTATCAAGATCTCTGGTCATCTGCTGGGTTGGTTGGGTTGTTTGGCAGAGTAGTGTAACTCTTTCAGTTCCACAACAGGTGGAAGTGGTGGACATGAACACAAGTCTGTAGGTGAGGATATAGTAGGTGATGATGGTGGGTGAGGAAGGAATGGTTTAGAGATGGTGGCATTTCTTATAGTCTTGGAGAAGTTGTAGGGCATGAGATAGATCCCTTTCCAGGACCCAGAAGTTTTCTTCAGGAGAATATCCCTTCCATCGAATTAGGAAGGAGTGGAAGGATGGGGTTCTGCGATGCCATAGGATCTTTTTAATTTCAAATTCTTTATCTCCATCTATCAAATCTGATGGGAGAGGTAAGGGGTCTTTTCCATTAGTTCTGAATGAAGATAGAAGGGATGCATGAAAGACCAGATATATTCTCCAGGTCTTTGGTAGACAGAGTTTGAATACTACAGGAGAGATTACTTCAGTTATAATGAAGGGTCCCTCTCTCTTTTGAGTGAACTTGGGGTTGGCTATGTTTCGCTTCAGATTTATGGCCTCCAGCCAGACTTTGTCACCTTTATGGAAGAGTTTATATTTCCCTTTCATTTGCACTTGCATCTTCATTCTTGTGAGGTCATGGGCAGCTAGTGCTTTGTTTCATGCCTGTACAAGCTGCTTGACTTGTAGCTCTGCAGAGGGGTTTTCGGAGGTCAGTGTGATTTCAGGGAGAGGTCTGAGCTCGTAACCCATAAGTAGAAAGAATGGGGATTTCCCCATTACTGAGTGGGGTCTATGATTGTGGGTGAATTCTGCATGGGTGATCAGCTCTGCCCAGCTGAATGGGTGGTCTCCACAGTAGATGTGGAGGTAGGTTTTGATTTCCTGGTTTACCCTTTCAGTTTGCCCATCAGTCTGTGGGTGGTAGGCTGAGGACAGGGTGAGGTCATACTTTAGGAGTTTACTGAGTGCTTTGGTGAAGTTCAAGGCAAATTAGGAGCCTCAATCTGAGATTATCTTGTTATAGAGTTCAAATCTTTTATATATGGATTTGAAGAACAAGGTAGCTATCTGAGCCACAGATGCAGTTTTGTTGATAGAGCACAGAATTACCCCCTTTATAAGCCCATGGTTGACCATGACTATAAGAGCATCATACCTGAGAGAGAGCAGTAGGTCAGTGATCAGATCACAACTAATCTGCTGGAATGGGCAGAGCAAGAATGAAGGAATGGGTTGGGGTGGTGGTGTGATTGGGTGGGTGTTAGCTTTATTTGCCTGGCAGGCCTGGCAGTGGTGGACATAAGAGCAGACAGCGGCAGCGAGGCCTGGCCACCAGAAGTGTTGGGATATAAGGGAGAGGGTTTTATGATAGCCAGGGTGGCCTGCCATTTCGTGATTGTGGTGGAGATGTAGAATTTGGCTGCGGAGGTTGGAATGAAAATATGCCAGTTGTAGGTGAGTAGGCCCTCCAAGGATTGGAAAGCTGACAGGTGTGGTTGGAGAGCAGGCAGAGTTGAGGGATCGAGTCATTGGAGGAGGTTGAGGGCAAAGGAGTTGCACTGGGTGGCTTTTTTGATGGTGGAGGTGAGGAAGATGTCGATGAGGTTAACAAAGAGGTATGGTGGAAGAAGGGTGACCTGTGTGTTGTCATTTGAAGAGAAGCCATGATTGGTATGTCATGACAGAGCATCTGGCACAGCAAGTTGAGAACTGGGGACATGTTGGAGCTGGATGTTGAAATCCACAAGATCTAGGAACCAGCAAGCTTGGCAGCAGTTGAGCTTTTGAGCCTCTTTGAAGTATGTAAGGTTCTTGTGGTCTGTAAGGATGGTGGTTGGATGGCCCATGCCCTGAATGTAGTGTTGTCAGGTACAGAGTGCACAGATGATGGCTAGAAGTTCCCGGTCATAGATATCATAGTTCCTTTCTGTGGGGGAAAAGGACTGGGAGATATATGAGCAGGGATGAAGTTGCCCATCATTCCCTAGTTGCATGAGCACCCTCCCAGATGCAATGAGGGAGGTGTCTGTGGCTATGGTGAAAGGCTTTGAGACATCTGGCATGGTAAGGATGGGTCTAGACAGGAAGAGCTTCTTGAGCTTGCAGAATGTGGTGTTGCAGGCTGGGGACCAGTTCTGCACTGTTGTTTTCTTTGTGAGGTCAATGAGTGGGCAAACATGGTTGGAGTAGTTGGGGATGAATTTCCAATAGAAGTTGGTGAAACCTAGGAAAAAACGGACATTTTTTACTGTGGCGGGAACCAGCCACTTGCTGATGCCATCTAGTTTGACTGGGTTCATGGCAATGGTCCTGAGTCATATCATCATGCCCAGATAATCTATCTCTGGTTTGTTGAAGTCACATTTCTCCAGCTTCAAGTGGAGGTCCAGTTGCCTCATATGTTTAAGGACTCGGTGGGTGCATTTATTGTGTGTCTCTTAGTCAGAGGAGAAGATCAGGAGATCATCCATATAGATTACTAACCATCCTTCAGTGATGAGGTCAGTGAAGGAGTCATTCATGAATTGTTGGAATGTGGCCAGGGAGTTGGAGAGTCCAAAAAACATGACCATGGGTTCATAGAGACCTTTGTGCATGATGAATGCTGCCTTCCACTGATGTCCTTCTTTGATGCAAATGTTGTTGTATCCCCATCTTATGTCAAACTTGGTGAACACTTGGGCATTCTTCAACTTGTCAATCAGATCAGAAATAAGGGGCAGGGGGTATGCATCTCGAATGGTGTGTTCATTCAGATACCAGTAGTCTTGGCAAGGATGAAGTTTCCCATCTTTCTTTTTGACAAAGAAAAATGGGGATGCTTGAGGGGATTTGGATGGTCAGATTTTTCCAGATTTTAGATGTTTTTTGATGAACTTCTTGATTGTGGTTCGTTTTTCGAGGTTCAGCAGGTATGTTTTGCTGATCTTTGGTTGGAAGGTTTCCTTGAGGTTTATTTCATGGTCATGTGGGGTGGATGGTGGTAGTTGTGTGGAGATGGGTTCATCAAAAATATCTCAGTAGTCGTGATAGGCATCTGGTAGGATTACCTTGGGTTTGTCTTTTAGGGCTTCTATGGCAAGGTCCATAGAGGTGTTTCTAACTAAGAACTGTGATCCTGCCTTGGTTATTCTCCTGGTGGCATCAGTGTTCTTTTGGGTCAGATGCTGCACCTTGTCTTTCAGAGTGATGCGGTAAAGGTAGTTAAATAGATGTGGGGTCTGTTTCTTGGTGAAATTTACGTTCCTTTGTGATGGGGATGTTGTGGTATGGGTGCGAGTGTGTTGTTGGTAGAATTGCGCAGATTGGTCAGTTGTTAGGGGAATTTTAACCACCTTAGTTTTCCAATTGATCCAGGGATTAATGTCTTCTAACCATGAGTTTCCTAATATAATGTTATTCCCTCTGCAGTGGATGACAATGAAGTCGACCAGTTGCAGGAGGTTTCCTAGTCTAATGTAGAGTTGGGTGTGGTATTTGGTGAGTCCCTGTTTGTTGGCTGAAGAGTCGACATTTTGGATTTGAATTGGTTCAGACAGATGACTGAGGGGTAGGTGGTTCCTTTTGGCAAAGTGCTAGTCGATGCAGTTGATTTTGGCCCTGCTGTCGATGAGGGCCTTGGCTGTGATACTTCAATGTGTGGATACGAGTAGCTCAGAGAGGATGGAAAGAGATTTTGATTTTTCAGCTACTTTAGTATACAATGGTCAGGGAGCAACTTGCATCATTGATTGTCCCCACTTTAAAAACCCTGGATCCTCCCCACCTTTGCTGTCCCTTTGTGTTCATCATCACTATTACTTAGCTTCTCAAGTTTTGGAATGCTCAAAGAGGTTGCGCAAGTCTTCTTTGTTCATGGAAGGGAGGAAGTGCTTTTGAAGATCAGGCACATTGTTGAAAGGTGTTCCAGTTGTCGGCATCAGAAGCATAGTTTCTGTTCTATGCATTTCTTGCATTCTTTGGGGGTTAGTTTACCTACCCTCACCGCATCCACGTCCATGGCATTGGGGTCTTTTGGAGGGGCTCTTATGGGTTGGTAGACATGTATTTGTCGTGGGTTGTGGGCTTGTTGAGCAATGCGATTTGCTCTTTTGTTTTGTGAAATGAAGGTGGCAGCTCTAGTTTGCCACTCTTCTATGATGGTTGGTACCTTTTTCATACTGTAGATTCATCGCATGATGGGTACTGGGATTGCAGTGGTGTAGTAGCTAATTAGGATGTGGTTCTCAGTTATCTCTGCCTTGGTCTTGCAAGTGGCAAAGAGGGTGCTGTATTTGTGAATGGAAGGGTTATATTTCTTTCTTTTAACGTTGTAGATCATCCTTGTGATTGCCAACCAAGAGATAGCATCAGCTATGACTTGTTGGTTTTGATAGGCCTCTCTGAAGGCCTTGAGGAATGTGGTGTAGGATTCTATGTCAATAATCCCTGTAGTGGGGTCATATGCCTTGATCTTAAAGTTTTTGGCCCAGGTGGCTGCAGATCCCTTGGTCATGAAGGATAGGGTGAACACTATCTTCTTCATGGAGGTATTGTATACTTCCTCATTTATGGTGAGGTAGAACATGACTGTGTTGAGCCATGGAATGGCCTTGCGATAGTTACTGTCAAAGGCTTCGGGGGTGCCAAGTTAGAGTTCAACTGGTTTCATAGTGGACATCTTGGGCGTGGTGGGAGAGGTGTTAATGGGAAGAAATGGAAGAGTTCAAGTGATCATAGGTGGGGACAGAGGTGTCAGGCTTCATGGGATAGAAGCATATGTGCTGAGAGCATAACTTAGCTGGGTAGCTAGCAAGTCAGCTGCTGGGTTCGAAGGGGTGATGTCTGAGTTAGATTCATATTCCGGGGATGAGTTTTCTTCATCTTCTTCGGAGAACTGTGGGTTGTTAAGGGCATAAGAGGTTTTTGGCAACCACCAAGGGTTAACTGTGGGGCATAGTGGTTGAGACGTGGTGAATAAGTTGCATGCTAGTGAGTTTTAGACGCATTGGTGAGAGCTTTCGTCTTTTGTTATGTATTGCCTTGGGCAAGACAACATGCAGCTCTTGAGACAAAGCAAGACTAAGAGTGTTATGACGAGGTGTCTAAAAGATGTAGCATAGTGCTATCCCTTAGGGAGTTTGCCTTGCTGCTTGAGCTTTAGGCACGCAGTGGGATGAGGATGAGGAGGCAGCAACTAGATTGCTGAAGATACTGTATACTAGTGGGTACAAGGGAGACAAAAGCTAAGCTGTACCTAGTACAGATATGACTATATATACATGAAGCTGTGGTGTATGGACCCTGGCTAAGGGCAGGTGTGGGAGC
>JBBPJS010001704.1:0-10025 GCA_038088835.1 Singerocomus rubriflavus
GACATCAGCTGTTGCATCACGCCTTGCACAAGTTCCTCCTCGTTAACCAATAGTCCCATTACCGTCACTTTTATGTGAGTACAATTCTTGCATACGTTTCAAAGCTGGCAATGTCGAGATCCTTGCTTGCCTACTTAGGCGTGGATTGCAAGTCCTGGTTCTTACCTCGCCACACTCTTGCTCTACAGCTGTTCTCCAAAGGTTGTGGAAACACCAGCTCGATAAGTTGACTACTGTATGTAAGGATGCATCTGAGGCCTAGCAAGCGAGTTGAGGCCAATGAAAATTGTCTCTAAATATCACTTTTGCTCGATACATGTGGGGTCCTTATATGGCCATTGACACTTGATGAAATTCTCACTCAAGTTTTCTACAAACTTTTGTAATCGTGTTGACCATCCCTCGGTGCAGTCATAAAGGGTCCAGACTGACCCTTATGTCTACGATCAGCCTAGAAGCACGAGGACGCTAGAACTAACTTTTTGCCGGTGGCCGACGTTCAGCGGGTGCTATGTTCAAACTTTTAGCTTCAAGGTGACCGGGATGATATTCAACATTCCAAGCCTCAAATGACATTCAAATACAACACCACCACGAAAAGGACTCCTATTCGTACACTCCATGCGCTTGAATGCAAGGCACTGACAAATGATGTTCTCTCCTCCCTCGTGTTCGGTGGTCGTTCAATCATCGCGGGATGCTCACAATTTCAACCTCCCTAGGACAGTGACGAACGCAAGCACGACAACAGCACCGGTCATGAAACCTGAAGCAAAACTCATCCGATCTCCGAACACCAAGTCCTGCAGTGGGTCGTTTACCATTCCCTTTCTGTGAAGTCTCATCGGCTGAGTGTCGTCGTTGAAATGACTTTGAGGGACCATGCCAAGAACAGCGTTTGGAGCTGTGACTAGGCCAGGCAGTCCATCCAGAGAGCGCATATTTTTCAGGAGCCAGTATCCACGGAGAGACGAACTACGTGGGGTGGCGCCTTGATCATTTTTAATGTCACAGGCGGGAATGGGTTGTTGTTCAGCTCGCTCTTGTTCCTTCAAAGTGGCCAGCAATCGGTCACCAGCTTCATGTTTGACGAAAAACTTGAGGAGCTGTGTACGGTGGGTCACGAAGTCGTAGAATGGGACTGCATAGCCACAGGACTATGTAGTCGTAAGTACAAGTCGTGGGGCAAGCACGTTACAATAAGTAATATCCTGTAGGATATAACATAGGAACACATACTGTGCCAACTTGGTAGACATCAACAACGATGGCGGCACGTGAGCCTGGCTTGCGGGTTTCTGCAGGGATCAGCGTGTTGTATTCAGGCGTGCCGTATTCGTGCACAGTACCTTCAATGGCGTTCAATACGATCGGGACCAAGTCAAGCATAGCACAGGTGGTACAGGGAACTTACCGACGCCAAAGAGCCTCAAGATTCTTGGAAGGCCCTCGAAAGCGGAAAACATGATGGTGATCCGGCCGTTTTCACGAATATGCGAGATAGTCTCTATGCCTGAACACATGATCAGCCTACCATCTGTGTTCACTTTATGCATTATGCATCATACCACTACCGGACAGATCTTCGTACCAGACTTGCTTTGAGTTAACCACATGAAAGCAGTCTGCTGTTCCTTTCGGTGAAACGTTGACATGGCCATGGATATTGAGTGGAGCAGAGGCGACCCAGAACATGTGCTGTTTCTGGATCCACTCGAGCAGCCATTCGGGTATTTCGTCGTAGTACTTGGCCATGGTGCAAGGGCGATGGTCTTTTAGCGTCAAGGTGGAGCGAGACTCGTATCCATTTGTAAGAAGACTTCGGAGAATCGGACTATCGGATGTTCATAGACTGCCTTTGGCCAACACGAGACGGTAAAGATAGCTGCCGCACTGTACACAGCATTAAGACTATCTGTTATCATGAGTCAACACAGTGTTTCTAGCGCTTACTGCCACTAGCTGCGCGTCCAAGTTGTCTCTGCTCACGGCTGAGCGCTGACATACTGAAGTAGCGAAAACAAAGCTAGAGAATGAACAGGGGTACTGGCGACTGATAAGTCAACCGCCAACCTGAGGACAATCGTTCAACTGAGCTGGATCCCCTAGATTGTAACAACTGCCGATTTCTGGCTCCCCTAGAAACCTCCACTCTGCGCCAGCGGACCATGTCATACCAACAACCCTTCTCGATTACAGATCGTGGCAAGTGGACATGCAAAGTAGTGGACATCTTCGTCGAATCCCATCTTTTGATTTCCCTATCCGCCTTCGCTCCATTTGTTCTGGTCCTACCATGACAATATCAGGCTACGTATCACCTTTTATACAGGGCTCAGTACAATCACAGTACTATGCTCTCTGACCAGTTTTGCTTTGTTGATCACCTTACGACGTTCCTTATCTTAATATTATCAGTCGACCCACCACCTCGGATAGAGACGATGATTTGGGGTGATCAACTGCAATCTTTACTGCTCTCCCGGGATAGCTGTTGCAAGGAAACGAAGGTACGAGTTCTCGACGATGTTGATAAAGTGGATCAATATGAAGCAATTACCGAAGCTCAGATCAGATAGCACTCGGCGTTGAGAACCAAAGAAGGACAGGGGGACAGTATCACAGCCATTAGAAAACTGCCTTATTCGTCCACGACTCCGCGTTGAATTGGGCCGCTTTAAACACGACGGGAAAAGGACGAGATGAAACGTTAAGAACAAGGCCCACTGAGGCCTGGGACCTGAGGACGGAGCGTCTTGTTTAGGGGGAGGGTCCCGTCCTTGTTGTCATTTCGCCAATTTGGGGTAATTGTTGTCAACGGATGTGCATTCGATTGGCATAGCAATCCACGCTGCTACAATTAATTAGTCTCAGAGCGTGCAGCAGGACCTTAGAGCAAGGTTGGTCCTCTATGCCAGTGAGAGTACATGTTCATCGTGACTCTTGGATAGTAGTTGCCTGCTGCATCATGCCTTGTCTACAAGTATTGTTTTGAGCCATTGGATCTCAGCGAGTGCTTTGCATGCACGTGACTGTTACGCGACGCGCTCTATAAGAAATTTCCCACGACATGCTTTCTATTCCAAAGCTTGCGTTTCACGTTTAGTGTTATTTTGGTTGGCCGTCCCAGCCATCCACCACCGTCCCTGACAGCTTCAAGAGAACACCACGGAGAACACATTGAACATCTGTAGCCTCACCAATCCATACTCTATAGGATTTTATTCCTTTTCGAGTTACCTCAGCAGTTGCTGCTTTGTTTTCAATCTCCTTCATATCGCCATCTGTCTGTTGCTGTTCAATATCCACCCAGTTCAAGGTAACCCTACTTTGTCATCGCACTTATCATGACCTTTTTTACTCACCTTTGTGCGTGTCCCAGGTACCACTGGTCGTGATGCATAAGCACACTGTCTCCGTCCCTGTAGTCCCCGCATCTGCTCCAACCTCTCCTGCTGCCGCTCGTCTCCATAGAATGGAGCGTGCATCGGGGCATCCCGTCACTCCACAGCGCATAATTCGCCCTCAAAAAACCTTCTATCGGTCACCGGTCACTCCAGCGAGCACTGCTTCCACACCTTATACCCCTCTTAGTCTCCGTTCTTTCTCTACAAATCCAGGCTCAACGATTAACACGCCAGATTCGCTAACAAGCTTCAAGCGATTTCCTGTCATTCACTCTCCCGAAAATGAGACCATCGCCCAGTTAACCGACAAAAAATTTATAAATATTGCTGCGACCTGGCGTTCACGCGCCGATGAAAATGGCACAAAAGTAGCTGCTGCCGAGGACTCCAGTTTTGGTGACGATGAGGGTGCGTATATGCGTTTCCCCCAAGTGGCTTGACCACTCACATCCTTCTATCTATCGTGTTGTGTCACCGCACTGCTTTGATGGGAATATGCCTCCACGTCTGAACGCATATATACGCATTCTCAGCTAGTGACCTTACTCCCTCTGATGTTAGTTCGACACCGTTTGCAAGCGAAGAATGTTAGTCATGCCAAGAACCTCCCAATTCGAGCTGTCTCTGACGATCTCCTATGCAGTCTCGCTTTCCCCACCATTTCTTCCGAACCACCGCCGATCTCGTACACAGTCGAGCATTCAGCCGATGTGCCCACTACCTTCTGCGCACCCACACAGGATGCCGGCAAGGCGGACCCTCGGGATCTTGAACACACCGCCACCCAAACCTACAAACTCTAGCCAATTGAAACTTAAAGGAAGCATGACGGATCCTGCACACACGCGCCGCCGCCCCTCTCTTGGACAGGTCCGTGCTTAATTTCACCTATCTCATAAATCTTGCTGTGACTCATGCATTGTGACCAAATTCCAGATATCTACTGAGCTCTTTGACATCGATGAGAACGCTTTTGAGCCGTATCCACAATCTTTTTCCTCTGCAGCTCAAACGTTGGTCCTACAAGACCCCTTCAACGGCCCTGAATTATCGACAATTGCAGAATCTGTCCCCCGACACCTACAGAGTCCATATTCAGAGATGTTCAGCGCTTCTTCTGCCACGTCGCCACACACGACCTGCTCTGTCTGCGATTTCACAGGCGATCGAATGGCAGTTCTTATGCCCTGCAAACATCTGCTTTGCTCCGCTTGCATGACAAGTGCTCTCAATATCGTAGGTGAAAAAGATATTCATTGTGCCGTCTGCAAGACGTTTGTCAACGATTTCGAATTGCAAGCTGTCTCGGACGACGACGCGTCAGCATCCACAGTCAGCCAGAGACGTCTTCCTGTGGTTGCAAGTGTCGCATCCTCACCGCTTCAACAACGAATGGTTCGAGGTGAACCTGCACTCCTCCCTAGCACTTTAGATCCCAATCCTTTACCCTCCTGGATGAGCACCATGTCTCTGTGCAATGTTCAAATGCACTGCCCGTCTACATTTGAGACCCAAAGCGCAGATAACGTTGTTCTTCGTATCGACAATGTCCCTTGGGTGCGTACACTCCACACACAACTCCTCCCTAGATCTGATGATTTAGCGCTAGGATATCACGCCTCCTGTTGTCGCTGCGTGGTTGAGGCATCCTATCGTCCGAGTTCACATACTTTTGGACCATCGAGGCAAGACCTACAGTCATGCCTATGTTGAGCTCTCTACAGAGGAGATCGCCAGAGCAGCTCTTCGATCCGTTCAGAACTCAGTGCTTGGTAAAGGGAAACGGGCGCGTGGGGTCACTGTCACCCTCAGCAACCAAAGTGAGCTTATGCATGCGGTATGTCTGCATTGTCAGAGAACGATGGAGTACTCAGCTCTCCCTATCAGTTATTTCCATCATGGAAGGGCGTCTGGAACGGTTCGCGGCCCTCCATCACTGGACTACGAGATGACCCACCATGTCTGTTATCAAAGGCGGAACTTGATTCATTATTGAACCTCATTCAACGACCCGATGTAGGTTATATATCCTTCACTCGTTGCTCGTTGATACAATTCATTATCCAGTCGCATTTCTTGAAGGTGGCTTCCCTTCCCTTCCATCTACTTATTAGCATCTTGTCGAAGTTCCCCGTGGATGTCGACAGCAGAGTCTTTTGGGAAGTTAAGATTAGTGATTCGTTGTTCTGTTAGTCTATTTCTTGGTTTCTTCACAGTTTTCATTAACCAGCTAAATTTACAGACATTACGCATAGTAAGGGTTTGGACTTCGCTGGCTGGCACTGGCTAAGTTTTGTTCCAGCTGCGCTTGATATCCTTGGGGCGCGATACCGACAATCCATTCCCCGTGATGAACCTGAACTGCTTAATGAACTCTTGAAAGCTGCTATCAACTGCAGGGGTGAGTTCGAGTGGTGCCCTACTCGTGCATTTGATTTGACCTTATGTATCCAAGTGTTCACGGAGGAACAAATTGCAACGTTGACAACAATTCACGAAGCTTATACTGCCGCCTTTTCTGTGCAACATGATTACCCTACGAGCCACATCCAACCTTCTCTCATGCCGGTCATGTGGGACCTTACTTCTGCTGGGTCGCCATACGGTGCGCTTGCCAGGGAATTCGGACTTCCTGAAAATGTTGTGCATGCGCTCGCCCAGAGGCTAAACGGCTTTCATTGACCCTGTTTCCGTCCTATTTTGAGTATGACCACCATACCGTCACAGCACAAACTTCATGACAGATCATGACCCCATTCCTGCTTTTTCTGCGATTGGCATTGACTGCCATCTGACGTTTCTTGGTACCATGGACTAGACATCAAAGAGATCCTTTTCCCTTGCTTTTATTTTGCACACCATATCGGTTTTTTTTATTGCTCCGTTTGCTCTCTCGAGATCCTGCGCCTCGCTATGGATTTGCATATTGCTTCCTGTCGTTCCAGATCATGCTTGCTTTTCCTTTTTCCCTGTTCCACTCCCTTGTAGTGCGCGACAATACCATACGCTATGCTTGTATCGTAGACAGGTCTCCCAAACGTTGAACGTTGCACGTGCAGCTTGAGTTGCTGTGAAGTGGGGCCACATGAGTAAACTAGGCGGGTTAGAAAGAGTTGATTCCAAGTTACCCCAAGGAGTACGAGAACGCGGGGTGACAGGCATGTGGAACATACAGCTAGAGCATTTAAGGCGGGAATTTCTATTGATCACCTCGGATAAGGATCAGGTAGGGATACCATCATCTGCTGCAGCGCGGCAGTATGACAACGCGGAGACGACCCTCTACATGCGAGCCGTTGATCGGTCTCGTTCATTCCTCGGTTACTCATTTGATCGAGAGGGGCTCGACGTCTTGTTCAGCGTGCCCTGCTTGGTGACAGCCGGTCCTCCGAACGTGCTGCGCCGATACACTAATACATAAGGTCTTCGTCGAGCCGAAGTCGAAGGCGGCGCAGCCGATGATCCCCTTTTGATTGTTCTGCCTGGCTTTATTGTTCAACCCGGATGCCGCAGCATTTTTATCTGACAGCACCTGCGATGGTGCCGATACTGTATGGTTCAGTCATACGAGCAAGGCTGCCGTGGTTTCGTTTGTGCATCCCCCCTAATAGAGGCGGTGTTCGCCTAGGCTTTTTCCAATGGTCATCGTTTGAACCTGTGTCATTGCAGTGCTGCGATCAATATGTCATGGACGCGCGATGGCTCGCTGATGGCTTCTAGATTCTGGGCACACACTGATCGTAACTACCCACATTCAATGGGGCAGCCCCCTTTGTTAAAAAAAAAAAAAAAAAAAAGAAATCACCTTATTTATCCATACTCATAGCTCTCTTTCAAGGTTGAAACAATGGGGGGCCCGTCCTTGAAGACGGGTGGACCACCTCGACGTACTCTGGTGCGCATCGGATGACTAACAACCCCCGACGACGTGCACTGCCTCTTTTTTTTTTTTTTTTTTTTTTCATCTCGTGCTTCTCGCAACGACGGTGTGATGTGCTGTATAGTCAGGACGACCATAGTACACGTAAGGCGCAACTGGAGTTAATAGGGTCCACCACGGAAGAGGAGGAAACGACCACCCAGTTTCACCGGTAAAAACCTCCGGCGTCTCTACCCTACATGTCGGCGCGAATGCCGTACCGCCGAGGTATACGCCGTGGAGGGACCACTCTTTTTTTTCTCCAACGTTGGCCGGTGGGTATCGCAAGGTGGACCACGTTGTTGACCTTTGCACACGAGTCCTAGAGAGTCGACGCGAGGAAATGTTTGGCGGAGCTCTTGAACGCGCCTCGGAAGTGGGCTCGTGAGGGCAGGGTGGCGTAAGGATGCGTCCCATGGCCACTCAAAGTACGCACAAAAGGCACGGGGTGGCCATTGCAATCGTGCACCATCACCTGGGAGCTACGGACCGGTTGAAAGGAGAGAGAGAGAGAGACAAGAGGGGGTTCAAGACGGACTAGGAACAGCACAAGGGTGCGTCCGAACCTGTAACACGTCTTGCGTTGGTTCCAGACGCGCGTTTCGTGCCCTGGGTAGGGCGGGCCGTGATAGGAACCCAAAAGAATGCATGCATCTTGTCGTTTCTGAGTCGGAGTCGACGGGTGATAGAATTAGTGAGCATGTCGACGTTTCAGAGGGGTGACTCGTGTGTGCAGGTCAGCAGTGGTGACTTGATTCCGGCGATCGTATCAGAGACATGGACACGCATGCTCCACAGTGTCCCTGTATTCATACCAGGCATCAGAGGATATGACGAGCTACGACGGACGGGTGTCATCCAGTGACACGAGCTGTATTCGGTGAATGTCCGGTTTCACGTCACCCGAGCTCCCCGCGCCCGTGTCCATGGAGAAACATATGCGAGGACAGAAAGCATCAGCGATAAACGCGTGGAGGTGTTGAAATTCATGTCCTGCGACGATGCGTTTTAGGGGAATCGGTATCGGGTCCGGGCGGGCCGCACCTTTGGGAGGGTCTCCTCCTCCTCCTCCTCCTCCTCCTCCTCGTTGTCGTCCTTGTCACCCATCAAAGCCAGTCCTGTCCGTAGTTCTCCCCCGACACGCTCGGAACGCACACCTATTTTTAACACGCACTCGCTCACACGCAGAAAAGTTCTCTCGTCCCTCATTTGTGATGGCGTTGATCCGACCCGCCATATGTGCGCAGGGTTCAGAGTCGGGCGCGATGAAGAGCGGCACACAAGATGTGATCATCGATAGTGACAAGACCGATCAAACAAACAAGACATGGAGGGTATACAACACACAATCGACCCAAACGCAAATAACGGACAAGAGACAAACATGACAGTGGCATTCCATCACAGGTCCCATGAGGCGTATACGTCCCGTCCAAAAGACACCTCTATGCGCGAGAGCTGTCCCCACGCCTCTTTTGAGCGATCGAGCAAGAATGCCTCGATGACCGTGCTCCAATCTTGGAGATCATCCAGTGCACAGTCACGCGCGAAATCGTCATCAGCTGGTGTCTTCGGGGCATGGTCTTCCAAGCCCGTGTGGCGTTCTGATTCGTAAGCAATCGAGATGGACTCGACACCGCATTCCTTCAAGGCGTCCAAAGTCAATGACAGATCATCGGCAAGGACGCGAGAGGCGTTGACGTGCACATGAGACACATGAGGAGCAACTGATGGTGGGTATGGCGATGGCGACGTGTATTCAGAGGGCAAAGCGAGGGCAGTTCCAACTTCCAACGATCGCAGCGACGGACAAGCATGCAGCCATGCGACGCACGCATGCGACTCGCATTGGGTATCTGCAGAATACATGCTACCAGTGAGCACCAGTTTCTCCAACGACGACGACACGGGCTGTTCGATCTCTATTCGAGTGTCACAGCCCAGCCATGTGTCACGGATGTCGAGCGTGCGGAGCAAGGGAAGGCGCAGGAGACTGGGAAGTGCGAGATCGCTGCCTAGAAGTGGATGCGGAGGAACGTCGAAATCGTTGGTCACGATGGGGACATCATATGGGACGTCGCACGGATCGACATGTATGGCTGAGCGCGTGATACGGGAGAGGGTGAGATGGGCGAGAGAGGGAAGAGAAGCAGCGAGTGCGACGGCAATACGTTCCGAGCTGTTCGCGGTGCGATGAGTCAAGCGGGGAGAAGCGAGTGCATGCGAGACTTACACGGGTGCGACGTCTTCTCTGCCCCAGCAGCTAATCTCGAACGAGTGCACATGCAGGAGACGAGCAAAGACGGGGATCGCTTTTTCTGCATCGAAAGAGGACGCGAGGGAGAGAGAAAGGACACCGAGACGGGAGCAGGAGCGGAGGAGGGTGAGGATGGCGTCGGATGAGGACGGAGCCCCTGTGGCACTGCGGTGCTGGGTGGTGCAGATGGCGAGGGATCTGACGTACTGACCGTACTCGGAGGGGACGTGGCGGACGAAGGCATGGAGTGACGCGGCGGAGGAAAGGGTTACGTTGGCGAAGATCGCGGGGAGGCACAGAGCGCGAGCAGCGGAGGAGGTGGAGGAGAGTGCGCGGATAGCGTGTTGTGGAAGGAGGTGCACGACGGCGAGGTGGAGCTCTGCAGGGAGGAGATTCCAGGACATGTTGGCGGGGATGGAGGAGAAGGGGCGGGAGGGGCGGA
>JBBPJS010001705.1:0-10015 GCA_038088835.1 Singerocomus rubriflavus
ATGCCCAGCCCTGACGCCACGTCAGGCAACAAACAGAATGAATGATGGTGTTACGTACCCATTGAGATCTGCTCGAAGACCTTGAAATATACTCCCGCACCCTACCGGCTGGCTTTTGTCGTCAGCAAGACTTTGATCATATTCATCTTTTCCTGTCTTCACATGGAATATGGTAAGACTTTACGAGGCCACCAATCACACTGAAATACCCACATAAATCAAATCATATTTCAGCCGTGCAGGCGGCTTCTTCTTTGTAGACCGGAGGAGCTCAGCAGAAAGTTTGTTGTCCACCTTGACATCTATTTCTGCTGTGAACACAGTCAGTGTTACGTTCATCTCGTGCAACTCAGTCGGATCTTTGGGAGGCTGTGGTGGTAATACTGGAGTCTCAGGCTGAGACGTCGATTGACTCGTAAAGGCAGAAACAAGAGAAGAGAAAAAGCCCCCCTTGGGCTTCCGAGGCTCCAAAGTCTCTAGCATGGAACGTTTCTCAGTTCCAACAGCATATACAGCATGCATGACCTCTGCCTTGATCCAGATCGCTAGATTGAGTCGATTGTCAGGACGCATACAGATAGCACAAGGAACACTCACGGTGAGACTGTACACCTTTGACATTCATCATATTCGACTGGCTGGATCGCTTCAATCCTTTGGGGAAGTCGACAGTTTTAGCGGTCCCAGGTGACTTCTTGATTCGCCCAATGCAATGTTCATCAAAATACACGCTGACATCGTTCAAGTAAACCATGAACGTTATTGACGATACAAGAAATCGCATGAGATCAAATGCTGGCGGTATAGGACCAGCCTCCCGGAGAGTCATCTCAAATGTTGTCCACGGATCTGCAGTTCCTTTTGAAGGAAGATCACCACGACGGACATTGAGCTAATACACGATGTAATGAGAGGATATATTAGCGTGTCGAAAAGCAATTATACCTGATCCTTATTATCCTTCCAATAAAATTGCATTCCGTGACCTGCAATAAAGTTAATACGTATAGCCCCAAAGATATTAAACACTGTACCTCCAGACGATACGAATGGATTCTCCGTCACCGAAAATAAGCTGTAAAATCCTGATGGAACGTTGCTCACCACATGTCGATGGAAGAGACATGCTCACTCACCAACACCAAAAGCGCCAATCTTCTCCTCATCGGGATTTCCCTCGGCTAGAGCACTGCAAGATGCATCATTTCATTCAAACAAAAATGTAAATGACCTACCGATCTTTCGTAGTCGTGTCCAATCCTCATCTCTAAATGTGATCCCATTGTTTCTAAACGTCCACTGGACAACCTTGCGAAAGAGATGTCAACAAAAGAAAGTTCGAAATGATGTAGTACCATCGAGTATTCGTACATGGGTTGACTTGAGACTAGGGAGGGGCGGTACATCGACACCTTGCTCGCCATTCTTGCGACGTAGGCATGCAGCGGTCTCAAATCGAATCTCGACTGCGGATGAGCGAGCATCGTCCGAGTTCTGGAGGAGTTCCCGGAATACTGATGTCAAGAAATTGAAGTTGAGAATGAACCACCGCGAAATAGTACCGAGGCCTCTCACCTGTAAACTCGCCGGAGTACCGAGCGAGCACCTTGTCGATCAATGCGCGCTGGTTGACTTCAACTGACTCATCCTGTCCTGTCAGCCACTAGTGCGCGCAATAGCAGGTGAGAATGTAGAACTAGACTTCTAGACAGCTATGACAGACATACCAATGCATTACGATCGTGAGCCATTTGTATTGGGTTCGGTGGGAAAGTTGAAGGCTTCCTACCCCCCTGCGTGGATTGATCAATAGACAAACCAATCTATTCTTTCACCTATGGAAGGCCAACTTGTTGATACAGTGTAGTATGGTTGGGACGCCGTCAAACGTTGAAAGTGTAAACAAGGGTACAGTAGTACTGGTTTGTCCTGCCGGCGCAGGGACGTGCTTGGGATATATTCGGCCGCATGCTTGCTTATGTAACACAGCATCCCGAGTGCAATCCAGCAAGTTCAAGATCGTTCTCAATTCCTCAGATAGGTACTGCTAGAGCAAAAATGGGAAGTACAACCATTATAAAACATAACTCATACTTGAATCTGAAGTGCAAGTATGCCATGTTGGAATTTGGCAAGCGCATCTGCAGGTGAAATCTCAGGCAACATGCAGGGACGTCTGCATTGCGATCTATCAAGTACCTTTTCTTGTTTGTTTATTACTTTAGCCGTTGACTGACACAGACAGTCATACGATACATATATCCCGATATACGGCTTTACTGTTTCTCTTTCGTACATAAGACCGATCGTTGTACTCGATCACCCCAGTCCGTCGCAATCCGCGCACAACTGAGGTGAGATTATCTTATTGTACTCATACCTACTCGCGCTGACTCACATGTAGTTAGACCCGCGATAGGTGAATACATATTAGTCCGTCGCAATCCGCGCACGACTGAGTTAGACCCGCGATAGCATTCCAACATGCCAACCACTTTCCACGTCAAAAGGACAGGGCCTCATTACCAATAACTAGTATGACTAGGCACTGATTATTATCATGAGTGGCCGCTGCTATCTTCCGCAACACATACCGATGTATCGCACAACTCACCATTGTTACCATGCGTAGGAGGAGATCGATAGATCTGAGGATATCAACTACGCGTGGGATGATAAACGACTGTGAAGCATTGCGTGTACGGCCTAATTGAGCGACTTGACTGCCCAGGAAGGAAGTACGATTATGTAACACGGACTCGGTAACACGGACCGGGTGGAAGCAGATTCCCGATGACGAGCTTGTCGGGACGCCGAGCTGTAGCAGACCTATGGCAGATGAATACAAGGGCATCACCCTAGTTACTACACAGAGACACAGACAGAGTGAAGTGGGAACTGAAAAGAAGTATCTTTTAGTTGGTACGATCACCGCAGGAGGATTTTTGAATTATTGACGAGGGATTGTCTATGCATTTCACAGCCAAATAGCAAGAACGGTAGACGTTGGGCGCAACAAGCTATCGGGAGGCTATACACTGTGCAGGCGTTCCTCGCAGATGCGCACGACAGACTCGGAACCATATACTGAATTGAAATATAACATCATCTCCAGGTGATGCGTTCCATTCTCTCGTCCATCACTCAAACTTGACACGACGCTCAACAGCTGTAGAGCGCATGGCAGATCTCTTGGGTTACCAAGATTAATTCGACCCATCGTGTACACCCGAGCGAAAGCAAAATAACCATCAAGGAAATGTGACCGAAAGGGTAGTGTTCCCCGATACTGGGTGATGCTGACCAACATTCAGTTCGATAGCATGTTGAAGACACCCTGGATAGGTAACACGCACCATTACATGAACCGTCCCAGCCAAGGGCTCAGATGGAGCATTCTCTTGCTGCACCTAATGGGACGTCATTTGTTAACGACGATGACAAAAAAACGCACCTGAGGGTCTATTTGATTTGGATTCACAGCACCATGACTGCCACGGGACGCATCCTCACTCTGGTGCTTGGGTGTAGCTGTCTTCGTACGTGATTCACGCTGTAACACAATGAGCACATACACATAGATTTGGCACACAATGAACCTTTTTGGGTCCAAATTCCGTCGCAACCGCGCGCTACAATGATATCTCAGACATACCCCACCCGATCATCCGTCAAGGAAGAATACTCACTCGCTTACGTTTACCTGCAGCCATCCACCCTGAGGAACGACCTTCATTTGAAGATCCTGCTTTCACTGGTGGCTGACCAGGGGATGGACCATCAGAAGCCTTACGCGACTTTCCAAAACGTTGACGAGACTCGGGTGGAGTGTTGTCCTTGCCACTCTTTTTCTGTAGCCACCTTTGAAATTTGGGGTAGTGTTGGCCTAACAATCCAGCGTCAAGATCTGTCCGTGAGGGTACCTCTGCAGTACAAGTCATTGGTTGAGGTCCCGAGGACTCTGATACGACGTGTGATGGACCAGCTTGCGGTCGTTCTTCCTCCGGAGTGTGTACAGACGAGGCTGGTGACGGCGGCTGGAGCAGCGTCAACACAGAAGCAAAACAGAAATATACCAATCACTCACCTCGTCAAAATCAAATTGTGGACCTGGAGAGCCCGATGGTACTTCAACCTGTGCCTCATAAGAACATGCTCTGAGGGGAAAGGAAACAAGCTAATACTTCAAGGATATCATCACCATTGTCTTGTCCAGATTTGCGAGGTTCATCCTGATGTACATGAACAGTCATGGAGTCAGTGGAATACTTGATGACAATGTGAAAAGGGTACTACCGGGGTGGATTCGGATTCATGCGCGCCCGAAGTTGTAGGACGTTCTTCTTGCTGTGCTCCATTGTGAGTAGAGTTCTGAAATTGTTTATGAAGGTAAGAGGTTTCTGAAATCCCAATGCTATGAAGTTACAAACTCACATGGAAAGGACCATATATATCTGGGAGAATGGTACCGAGATCACGAACGACGACTTTTCCATCCTTGCGTCCCGTCGCGACGTGATTAGTGTCCGGTGAAATTACAATTGACCGTATCCATCTGCTATCCTTGATGACCGAGCCAATCTGAGTCAATGTTGACGTGTCCAAAAATAGGATTGAGTCCCGTGTGAAGGTAGCGATGAATTTGCCATTGGCAGCTACAGCAATAGAGTGAATGTCGGAGTCACTGTCACCGAAACTCAGTGACTCAACAAGCTGAGTCCCAGTGGAGATGTCGAAACACCTGATTTTGCTGTCGTGAGAGGCAGAGAAAATGTGTTGGCCATCAGTTGACCATGCAAGGGGAGTAGTTGCAGCAAATGAGGGTGCAGTGATGTCGATATTGAGCAGCTCATTGCCTGTCTGAGCATCAAAGATGCGAATCGAACCCTGATAGCAGGCAGTGGCAACGAGTTTGCCATCTGGAGAGAATCGGATTCCAATGACAGAATTGCTGTGTTCGAGTGGACCGACGGGTCTTTTTCCTGTTGCAATGTTCCAAATACTCACATTATGGCCGATCCCCACCGAGTAAGTCCCTGTTGCCAACCTGGTCGAGTCTGCAGAGATGTCGACCGCCCACACCCGGTCTTTGCCCTCCACGTCGATGACTTTTTCGCGCAACTCTCCGTCCCACGCGCTTGCCCCCTCCCAGCCGGTCCCACATACGACCCACTTCTGGTCTCTCGACACTGAAATGGCATTCACCTCCTTTCCCTCGAGTTGCCTTCTGACCTCTTGGCCATCTGCAAACTGCCAGCATCGAATCCCGTCTTCGCCCCCGCCTAAGAGATGCTTTCCGTCAGGGTGAAAAGCGACTGCATATATCGATCCAGAGCGGTCACCAGCGTCAAGCACTATCGCTTGGTTTTACTGAATTGTCAGTACTATTTCTCCATCACGTCTCTGAGTGGCTACACACCAGCATTTGTTGACGACATCTTTTCTGGTGGTACACACTTGCTGGGATTGAACGGTCAAGGAACGAGGTGTTTCGGTGTATGGGTGCTATGTAGGGTGTCGTGTTGAACACGTTTCCTCATTCTCAGTACGGGCCCTCGTGTCTCTGGCGCTTATTCTAACTTACCAATCTCACCCCATCCGGCTTCATCTGCCATCTCAATGCTGTCATTGCCCATCCTCGCTCCCCTTCTCGCCTCTCACTCACTTTTCTGCATCCTTATCCTCGCCCTCGCCAACCTCGAATAACATCCCACCCTATCCAAACGTTTCATAGTCAACACGTCCCTACCTGAGATGTTGACAGTGTCGCTTGTTTCCCATCCACCACGGTGGATTGAACATGGAGATACCCTGCACGACACCCGTTCCCACCGCCCCAACCATCAGCGCCGATCGCGTTACCGACAGCACGTGGGACGATTGTCACTGGGAGCAAGATCACGTCCGTAAAGGATGGCAGCACCTTTTGTTTCACCAGCACGCCTGAGTCTGGAAAGCCTAGGTTTGGGGTTGTGGTTGTGATTGAGAGAGCAAAGGACGGTCGGGATGAGATGTAGCACAGAGCAAGAACAAAGAGAAGACGATCATGAGCGATGGAGAGAATGGATTGATGACCCTCGTTTTTCCTTCTTCGGTCACTGCATACCCACTCGTCGCGAGTCGCTCGATACGACCGGACGCTGCGACCCCGGTGACCTGCAAGTGTTCATATGCATCATGCTGTGGACACATGCTCGATGGCTATCTCCCCCCAAAAGTACCCATACTGCGTCGCCGTTCCAGACCGCCATCCAGACCTCGTTCGAGATTGATTCAAGGTCAGTCTTGCTTCTTGGTGTTTTCTTTCTCTTCGCAGTCGGCCATGTCCTGACGTGGTCTGCCTTGTAATGTTGCGCAGTAATGATGACCCCAAGTACGATGCCGCGGGATGGGAGCTACTCCCGCGTTTCTGGCATCGTTTGAGGTCCTCTGTCTCTCAGGAGAACGCGAGCATCACAGCCAAGGATCGCCTCTCTGGTGACCATCCCCTTGTGCTCCAAACTCGGGTCGAGCTACAACACCTCCGACAAATCAAACAAGAGTTCATGGAGAGGCAAAATGTGCACGCGCCACATGACAAACTACTCTACTTCGAGGCTCTATCGGACGTGAAATCAGATGGAGATGATGTCGATGAGAAATATCAGGATGCGCTCGATAGGACACCCCTTTCACCCATCCATGAGTTGCCACTTGATGAAGACGCATCGTCAGAGTATCATCTCGGGGACCCACATCTGCTAGCCTCGGATTTCATTCAGGCCTCATACTCGGGGCGGATTCGGCGTGGATGGATCGTTCTAATGACGATCTCATCTCCGACTCGAGGTTCAAACACCGACATCATGGTACGCTTGTGTTTAACACTTTGAACTTGGTAAAGTCCCCGCTGAATTCAACATTTGACGGAATTGGATACATGTGCTTGTTTGTCAGATGCTCTGGGCTATGTTCATGTTCCCCCACCTAATGTCATCAAGCGATGTGGACCTTTATCCGATGTGCCCAAAGATGGTTATTGGCTCATATACGCGCATGCAGATACGTCCGTAGCCCGTTCGAATTATCTTGTGTTCTAACTGATTGTGAAAATAAAATAAAATAAAGTCGTTCGCGAGGTGGGGATACTAACAAGTATGTATAGCAGCATGCGCGTAGACACCCACTAAACTGCATAAAAAATAATACCAAGTCACGACAGTCGACTACCCGGGAACACGACAAAGACACATGGTAGAGATGAGGATATGCTTTTCCGCAGTGGTGTGGCTTGGGATACGTCTAGGACGCGTAGGGTTTCACCGCCTCCGAGAACGCACTGTCGATTGGTTTGGTGTATGATTGAGCCGAGTCCTGCAATTCACCCTGTTCATGCCAGTAGTCACCCACAATCCAGGCCCCAGGTCAGGGTCGGCATCTAGAGAAGGAAAGCAAGGAAAAAAGAAAGAGGAAATTCACGGGCATGAGCATGGGTATCCATGAGGCAGAAACCAACGGAAACAAGACGAACTGGTACTCTTGCCAACAGTGCCGTGTTGAACGCATTGGCGTCTTTCCACAGCGCTTGGATCTCGTGGTCGACCATCCGGTCTACGCCCATACCGGTGAGTGCGTGCTTTTTCGCAACGGCGTTGTTGAGCGTGGTCTTGACGTCGTTTGTAAGCGTCCCGACCTTGTTTATGATAGTATTGCCATCCGATTCGTTGAATTCAGCGTTTACCTGTGGAGTAGGGTAAGGATGAAAAAAAAGGTGTAGCGCCCAAACGCAAAAGACTGATACTGAGATCGGTCGTCGCACTCTTGGTGGCGTCCTGGACCCTCATGGTACTGACAACGACGTTCCATCGTGATGCGCGGGTTCGACATGAGACAGATACATGACAAGGAAGAGGAAGAGGACACGTGGAGAACGTAAAGACCTTACCCAGCCCTTCCAGAACAGTCCGCCGCTGTCAGGGAACGCATTAATGTACGCATCAAGGTTTTGTGTTTCCGTGCGCAGGTTCTCGATGGCTTCCTCTACATCCCCCACGGCACGCACCTTCATCGGCGTACTTCAGGCGGACAGGACAAGGACGCGCATCACAGACAAGCGACGGAGGAACATGGTGCCCCAATGAAAGTGGTGTGCAGACTGGGCTGTCTATGGATAGCAGAAATAGGACTCTTTTTATAAACTGCGACAATATAACGTCTGGAAGGGAACGTACGAGGTGACCCCAGGATCGTCTGCACCACGATCCGAGGGAAGACCAAGAAGCACGGAAGTGCATAGAGACGCGTTGTTACGCGGCGTGTTTGACTGCATGGAGCGTATATGTCTGGTTCCGTCTGACTGAGTGCAAGCTAAGAAAACACGTCTTCAATTGAAGGTTGGACGGTGCTTGCATTTAGAGTATAGGCTCCAACACCTCAAACACAAATGAAATGAGAGGGAAACTTACCGAGGACGTATCAGCAAACAGCTCGCACTTGATACCTCAGACATGGATGGATTCGAGAGGGAAACATGACCAACACGGATTACAAAGTAGAATGCTTCCGAGTTGACACATTTATCACGAACTTGATTCGTATTCTTGACAGGAACTTGAAAGGTGGGATGCAAGTGAGGAAAGACAGAGGAACATGGTAGGTCAAGTTGCCACTGGTACTGTAGTCAGTACAGAAACAGAGCAATCATCCGAGCGCAACTTGTGGATACCCCTTGCACTGAAGAGCAAGACGTGGACCTTGGATAGCTTTACAGGTCACGATGCCCGTCTGTCGTCCTTGGTGTACACAAAGTCGCATTATTGTGTGACAAGGAGCACCACGCACGCCGGCTCGTAATTTGCCAAGAGGACGAAAATACTGTAGGGTTGAGCATAGTTGGAAGGAGACAAACAGAGACAAAAAAGAAAAAAACGTGTTGGCCCAGGTGTCCACATGGCATCGTTGACGGCGCCCTCGGAAAGTGAAAGATAATCATCGGCATGCAAGCCAAGGGGGAAAGCCTACATGCAGAGAGAATTACACGAGCATTCAGCATATATATGCGTGGAAGAGGGAATAAACATGCCCCTACCTACTTATTATGCTATGCTATGACCAGAATTAAGAGATGCGCATGCGGGAACATCATACGTGGCAGGTCACCCCTTTGAAAGCACGGCAACGATGTCGATTGCTTGTTTGGTCATGAGACACACGAAAGTACCAGAGCGGCGAACACGAGATTCTTCATTAACACTCGTCCATTGCAAACGTGGACGCGACATCGCTCGAGTTCATATGGAAAAGCCGACATACTAGAATACAGCACATGCTCGGCGTTCTGGAGACAACTTTCCATAGCATAAGGATTGCCAATGCGAGACAATCACACGCTTTTATGCACGATCTATCTGGCATATTGCGCATTGTTTGGTGAACTGGGCTCTAGAAGCAAGATGAAAACGAGCACTCACAAGTTCGATGATAACACGACCCATGGTAGCGAGGGAGATACGTTCGAGCATGTTTAAGTGCTCATCTGGGAACTGCAATTAGGTGAGGTAATTGGGATTGAGTGTGAATATGAGAACAGGAGTTAAGGAGACTGGAGCGATATCCGATTCAGGAAAGGAAAAGTGGGTAGGAAGCCATGTTGCGCACCACGACGAAACTGAAACGCCATGCATCCTGACCACTCAACACCATCTGTGAGTATGTCGGAGACGAAGCCAGGTGCATACGGATAAGTGATTGCTCACAACCCGGCAAGAATAAACGATGGTGCTCGATACTCACAGCTCGCAACGAGTGTTGGTAGCCACCTTTGGCCTTGACGGAATGCATCTCTTGGGTGAGAGAGATGACAGGATTCGATGGCGGTGGTTTGCAGATGGCAAAGAGGTCGCAAGGTAAGAGGAAGAATGTGGCGTGTACGCCATCTCGATGTCGAGGAAATAACTCTGATTCATATATGAGATCACGAGGTAAGCGTATGAGACGGCGAGTTGGATGGAAAAGTCATCGATATGTAGGGCAAGGA
>JBBPJS010001706.1:0-10013 GCA_038088835.1 Singerocomus rubriflavus
CAAATCACATGATCTAGGGGTCATTTTGTAGCCAAGAGTCTATACTATATTTGATCTTACATGAGTGTAGTGAGATTTCCATAGGTGAATGCAAAACACTTCATACACTGCATTAGAATTAAATATTGAAATAGTTTTTGAAGTTACCATAGCTATGGATTTCATCTTCTCTGCCACACTAGGCAAAGCTCATAACCTGTTGAAGATTGATGTGCCAATAACACTAAAGGTAAGGAATGAATACTCCAGTTGAGAGTACAAGACTAAGACAATATATCTATCTAGAGAAAAGGAATGAATACTAGGTAGGATAAGTAACAAATATGTAAATAATGTAAGGTGTGGCTTACCTCCAGTTGAGAGTATGAGACTGGAGGAAAAAAGTGTGCAGTGGCGAGACAAGTGGTCAACACTCATCCAAATGAGGAAATATAGATAATGTACGATAGCTGGACTAATGAAAGTCCTAATTGACAGGCTGATCTCCAACAATCTGTACTTTCAGTGTACAGGGTGAGGAGAAGGAGAACTAACCAAGAGTCCATTGTCCATTTCGACGAGTTCCTCGGGTTCGTCGAAGGTGTCAGCATCATTAGGTGCGACAAAGTCTGTGTTCCCAGTCTGCAAGGCGAGTAGATCAGCCTTGTTGTCCCCCACCTCACCACCTACCTTGTATGTCAACAATATCCTGGTTGTCTCAGGTACCGGACTGGTGGTGAAAATATTTCCGGGCCTGTTTAGAGAGACCCGGAGCATCGAGTATTGACGCGGTCGCGACGTTTGAGTCGTCAGTCACGCCGCGCGACGGTGGCTGTGCAGTGTGTTGGGAAACAAGCACGCGCACACCCGGCCCGTGATCGGATCAGTCCAATGATCAGTTGTATACATGCAGACTGGATTGACAATCATTGGAGTTGCATCACATATCTCTCTATTCTTCTTTTCCTGTGTTGATTGACAATATAGATCATTGATATGATCTTTTATCCCCTTTCCTATACAATTGTACTTTACAGTATTTAAGTCGTATACTCTCGTCCTCGAGCACCTCAATCCGCTGCATCGCACACGACTGAGTTTGTTCCTTGTCAGTCGTGCGCTCGCTCCCAAATCTAGTCCTTTTTTTATTACAGCGTTGGGCGAACGTGCGGGACGACGGAGGTGAGAGGATGGGGGCACGCTGCCACTGATGGGTGTGGATGCCGGATGTGGATGAGTCCACGATGGTCGACGAGTCAACCGGCTCGAGTGAGACGAACGTGGGTGTGCGCGGATGCGGCGGACGAGTCGTGCGCGCGTCGTCCGAATGTGGCGCGGACAGAGCGCGCATGGCGACAGGTATGGTACGGAGATGGTACGGAGCCGCTAACGGGTGCAATATCGTCGAGCAGCGTGATCACGGGTGTGAGGAGGTCGTCGGTAGTCGACAAAGTGAATGGCTTGACTGGAGTGGGGAATGAATAAAGCAGCACTGCCAGTGGCAGATGCATGTACAGGAGTTCGAATGACAGGCGCGTCAGGCAGCCAGTGTCATCGGGTGGCGCGATAGATGCAGCCATAAGGTCGAGCAGGCGGGAAATGCCCATCCATTGGGCGAATGAGAGCAAACAGCAGGTCTGTGGAAAGACCGGTGGCCCGTACTGAGCCATGGCTGTGTGGTGTACGAGTGTGTGCAGATCCTGTGCTGGTGACGAGTCAGCAACAGTGACGGTGGGCGAGTGGAGGTAGACCCGGGTGTGAGTAAAGCACGTAAAAACGCGCTGTTGCTATTTAGTGTGTTGCCAGATATGAAGGAGTTGTCGACAAGTTGGCCAATAACGGAGGAAAGGCCGGGTATGAGCAATGAGTGCAGGAATGCACTGTGCGAGACACTGTGTTGCGAGGGAAATGGATGTGGGAGAGTCCACAATGGTGTCGACGAATTGTTCATTTGGTTTGAACGCGAATTTGACTGATTCTTTGAACTGCACGAGGTCTTTTGGGTTTTGGCTGTCGCTCATTGTTGCCTTGGTATTTGGATTTCTGTGAGACGAAAGTGACTGTTTTGAAGTGGGGTAGCAGCCGAGAGTGGTGCTGAGTCGTCTTGATTCTTTGAGCCTCCTTGGAAGTCTTTTGAGACTGGTTTTGAGGGATCTTGGTGAGGCGAGGTGATCCGAAATACGAAAGAGTTTGGTCTTGAGCGTGAGACTGAGCTACAACCTCCATAGAAGGAGAGAGCTTTGCGAGAGCGACGAAAACTTGATGTTTATCGCTGAACAGGTAGCCATGTGGCTACAGGGTGTGCAGCAATATACTGCCGGTGGCAGGTGCATGCGCGAGAATGTGGACCGACGGTGTTGCAGCCGGGTGAAGCGCAGATTCGTCAAATGGTGCGATAGACATAACCATTGTCCAGGTTCGTGTGATCTTGGTGGTGGGCTAGACCCCGAGTCACTATACGAACAATTGAGCTACCACCTCGGTTGAGGGAGGGAGCTAGATCAAATAAGGCTGATCGGGCCATTCTTTGCAGCCGATTAAGGCGCAGGTGGTTCAGGCGTGCTCAAGGCAGCAGCGGGTAGCTGCGCCAATGCCCAGATTGAGTCTGGTAGAGCCGAGAGGGTCCAATCTTGGTGCAGCCACGTATAGGTGCTCCAGGATTTGGCCCTCAGGGCTCATAACCTGTTGAACCAAGGTGGGCAGCCACTAGGGTGCCAGCAGAGGAGGAACCTCTGGGTTACCAGATGATGGTAGTATGAGTCTCTTTATTGTTTCTTGTATATTAATGTGGAGCTAGAAGCTCATATACAGGAGGTGTGAGACGTCTATTCTACTATATAGTAGGACCCTATCTAATCTTCCTAAAAAGTGGCCAATAGGGGCCATGCTACAATGTAATCCTACATAATTGTAGCTAGTGAATGACAGCTGAATAGTGCCAGTTCAACAGGATGCAGTAAAATGGATAAGTGACAGATCGACGACCACAGCTTTGGGCTGCAGAGAGAATTATGGTACGCCTCAAGAACTGGAGATAGGGGAGTCGGTGCCCGGCACCCACATGGCGCAACGTTCGGTTTAGTGTGGGTTAACACGCAGGGTTTGAAGTACGTTCAACAAATCCCACGAGACAAAAGTGTGGTTTTCAGAACTAATTTACACCCATCTCTCTCAGTATTGCCTCGGAAGCCAGCTTCCGCCCAATTCCCTTTGCTCTGCAAATTTCCTTCAATTTCTGTGCCGACCTCCTGAACCCAATCGCCTCCTCAGTGTCCCCCGTCACCCTCACCAATGCTTCACTGAATTCCCTTGTCCGAACACTTGGTGCACACGTCTTGTTCCCAAAGACACCAACATTCAAGAACTCGGCACGCACGGCAAAGTCGTATGTGTCATACCAGACCGGAAGAACAACATGCGGAACGCCAGACCTATTTAAAGTTGTTCAGTTCACAATAACTTGTTCGAGAGTGGGTGAAAATAAACTGACCAAACAGCCTCGTAGAACGAATTGGCTCCTCCGTGGTGGACCGCACAAATTACGTTGGAATGTTGCAATACAGAGACAGGCTCTACTTGCATCCATGACGTCATCTTCACCTTCCCTTCCTTGATTTCCTTCCCGATGTATTCGTCGATTACTGTCTGCATGTCTTCGTTTGTCATAACCTTCCACAGCACCTGGATTCCGTGACCACCATTTCGGTCGTGATAATCCAATAATGCACGGAGTGCACTAGCCATCTCTTTTGCGACTCTCCGGTCGGAAACTACATGAGATCCGAGGTTGATCATCACGGTTGGTCCTTTGTCCAACCATTCTACCAATGCTGGTTCGCTCTCCTCAAGTGGATCAAAGGGTAGGATGATGGGACCGCACATCTGTATCTCCTCAGGGACGACAGCGAACGGGAAGTCGATTTCAGTGAGCGCAGGACAAATATGCACTACTCCATGGCGACGTTGTTCGACTTGCTCACCAAAGGGAATTTGGAATCCAAGAGATTTACGTAGTGCTCGCATTTCACTGATCCTTGGGGAAGTCGCTACTTGAATAGCGAGTCGAACATAGAGATAGATGTTGAGAGGAATCTGCCACCATTTGAGGGGAAACGAGAACCCAGATGATAAACTGCAAAGGATGGGATACTCATCACCCTGATCCAAAGTGTCTGAAAGAAATTCACGACGAACGCGGGATATTTCCAAAGTGCCGCCAAGTGGGGTTGCTCGACCACTACCAGATCCTTGATGGAGTTTGGCGACATTATCACGAACTTTTGATCTACGAGCATACAGGCGTCCTGCGCGATCTTGAAGAAGGCATCTACTACCACCCCATTTGGCTTGATAGTCGCAATGATGTCCTTGCAGTTCTCGATAGCACCAAGATACTCCTCCCGACTCCAGGGAAATAATGCATCTGGTATCATCATGTAACTTTGCAAAGCACCAGATACACCATGCGAGTGAGATAGGATGACATTCATACCGCGCTGTATGGCAACTTCACGCCATGATGCAAATCCCTTGCACTCATGGAAGCTAACCGAACCTGGAGGTTTACCGCTCGTAGGCGAGGCACAGCGGACAACTAGTTCTTGAAGGAGCGAGACACGGCGTTCAAGGGCCGCAGAAGACGCAATGCAAACATTCACGCCTAAGAGGGCAAGTTCGTATGCAGCTGCGAGGTTCACGTTAGCTTGGCCGTGCTCTGCGTTTGTAAAGAAGAGCACGGTGGGGAGGGCGCTCATGACGGAGGAGATGGGAGTAAATCAAACTCGACGCCTTGGCTATTTATTGTAAAATCGAAAGCTAACCCTGAGTTTTACTAGCCTACAACGGGTATGATGGCAATGATGGTTATATAATGCATGTACATACAGTATTCGCATCTAGAATCTGTGAAGAATGAACACTGTGACACTGTCGTAACCATTCTAGACAATGTCCGTATGTTGTAGACATTGAATGAGCTCATCACCCTGAGGCAAGATAACAGATTTGAAGATAAACATACCTGAGCAGAAAGAAATGGCCTGCCTAGAAAATACCCAACTTGCTCGAACTGGCCGGTCTGCGAGCAAACCTAGGTCTTGTCCACAAGCTTCTTCTGTAAATAGTCAGCAGTCAGGACTGGTTCAGACTGTCGGCTACCATCGGTTACCATCGGTTAGCACCGGTTAGCACTGGCTGATTTCGCTGAAGTTGGGCTAGAACGCCGTGTGACCGGGTGTGATGAGTAATTATGGCAGTCACACCGCCTAGGAAGTGCTAGCTGGCGCCGGCTGAAATGGAAACCTTTGTTCGGCAGTAGTTGAAGATCATTACAAGTCACACCGAATAGAATTGGCAGTCTAAGATATTCAGCTTTGATAATAGCACAGATAGAATATTATGGAGTATTGGCATCAGCAAATACCTTTGTAGGTGCCGTGTGACAGATAGGCCCTCCAATGTACAGTACATAGATACTGTGTTGGGGCATTTCATACAGAGGTAAATTTTTCACGCACTGATTTTCTTGTATGCATGACTGGTGCTGTGCCCAAAAAAAAATTATTTCAAGTTGTTTTGGCAATGAAGAAGCACCAAAAATGAGCAAGACACAAATAGTCAAAAGAAGTGGACACTGGAAAATCAAAAAATCCCATGACAAAGGGTTTTCACAGCAGGAAATGTTCCAACTCTGAAACAGACCCTAAATGTGAATGATTGAATGTGTCCTCAGTGAGCAACCGTATGGTATCTTTTTCTTACAACATGACCATATTTCTGCATGTGTTATAGGGAGGAGTGGGGACTGGCACACACAGCATCGCTACAATCGATTGTATAGATTGGATTCCATATTGAACTGGTCATCTGTGCCACTTTCGAGGTGTACAAGGGGTTAATAGAGTCTCAGATCTGGCTCTGATTGGGTGACAGCACCATGGTACTGCGTTTTCCCTCGCATTTATACATGAATATCTGCTCCGCAGACCGGTACTCACGGGATTCGGCAGAGTTTGCTGATCACCTGGCAGCTGGGTCTGGATTCTATGTATGCCGAGCCATCTGCCGCCTGGATGACTGTGAACAGGCTGCTCTACCTTGGCAGATCAGGCAGTCAACATACTGTAGCCCATGTTTACTGTATGGTACTGACAAACATAAGTTGGCTACTTATCCCCTCGTCGGGGTTTAGATGAGCGGAGTGCGAGAAAATCGTATTCGTTCCATAGTGCCCTCTGTGTTGGAAATGGCAAGCTGATCGCAGCCGTCAGTGTCACCAAATCCCAGGGCCGTCTTTATTGTGAACCATCGCCTATTTCTTTGTTCTCTCCATTCGTACCTACCTCTTATTCTTCTCGTCGACCGATGTAGGTCATCGTACGATTTCTATGCTGCGAGACCCTGGTTATGTTATTGTTCTCTGTTCGTATATAGAACCGATCGTAGTACTCTATCACCCCAGTCCGTCGCAATCCGCGCACGACTGAGTCAGATACTCGATAGCATTTCTCACACTCTGTCTATATATTGGCTGTACTGAATAGGTGTCCCACTCATGAGGGGCTACAACAAGTGACAAGAATCAGCACCTCTCCAGTAGTTTTACCCTCATATTTATACGAAAAGCGTCGACTCGTTTATATGGCTACTGCCCAAGATTCAAGCGGAGACTGATCCCACTCCCAGTGATACATCCCGTGCACGACGGGTTTCAATGCTCGTCATCCAACTATGTGACGAAGACGCAAATGCACCTGCTTGAATTTCAGCGATCTCATCTCCCCACATAAGTCAAGGTATACGATCCGAGCATACATCCAGCGTCTAGGTAGATTTCTTAAAAAATATATATATATAAGGCCTGTGGGGTAAAAAGGCCAGCAAAGAACAAAAAAAAAAAAGACAAAGACGGACAGACAGACAAAGAGAGAGAGACTAGAGGGAGAAAAACGATCGCCATCGTCATGTTCGTCACGATCATGAAGTTCGTAAAAAGCATCCAAAACGTCCCCGCGCGTGTGCCGAATCGCAACATACAGCAGCCAGCATCCGTGTGTTTATTCTCGAATGGCTTTCCAAAACGATGCGTACCTGGTACACATTCAAATGCAGGATTCGCGTCAGCAACATTTGAAAGAGGGGAGACGAAACAAGTGAGGATGTACGCACATGTTGACCATGTCCAACGCAACCTCCGGTCCTTTCCGTATGCTAATCGGCGAGACGATAAACCCGTGCTTCCTAAATCTATATATATAAATGCGTGAAATAAGCACAATACACCAAACGGGGAAGTATGAAACGCGTCAAAATGCCAGTCATAACCACTTACACTTCCTGATACCACGGTTGTCGCGCCGCGGACCGCCAGAGCACAAAACCACCTGGTGAGAGTACCCTCGCGAGCTCGAACACCTCGTCTTCGACGTCCTTGGACCCAGGTGTGAACCAGTCGAGATGGTCCATGATGACAGCACGCGTGAGCGAGCCCGTCGAGAGACCACGCAGGACACTAAGTCACGGCAACAATTGAGCATATCTGGTCGTCAATAGGACCGACTGACAGCGCTTACTTGATGATGGAATCGGTGTGCAAACGGAATGCATCTGTCGCCTTGGCATTATCGGCTCTAAGCTTATCAAAGCCGGCGCGTGTGAGATAAGACGGACACGAGGTGGGCGTATAACGGCCAGTCAGGCACTGCGAGAAGACGCGATGAGAAAGAACGCAAGGGTGATTTACACCGCAACGTACCAAGGGATAAAAGTACGCGCCGTCCTTGAACAAGTACGTAGACGGAATGGGGTCCAGCGTGTCTCGCACGAATTCGTAGATGCTGCCTTCATTCAGCAACATCTTGCGTTGGTTCTGTGGGACGCCGAGTGCGTTCCAGCAAAACATGGGGGTTTTCAGAAGCGCCACGACGAGTGGGTTGAGAAGCACGGGCATCAGTTTTTCTTTCCATATTCTCACTTGCTCCGTCGTCGTCGTGACGTTGCAAACTTCTTCCACTGCTTCGGAAACCCCGGCGAGAGAAAAGATGATTCGAGCGATACGGATCGCGAGGCCACTATAGCCATTCATGTAAAAGGCTTCTGAAAACGCCTTGTCGTTGATGTGCCAGAATTGGTAGGCAATAGAAGAGAGAAGCGGAGAAATCCTGGAGTCCAGTAGCTCGCGGAATCGTGGGTGTCGACCCTCCCCAAACAAGGCAAAAAAGTCGTCGTAATCCAGGCTGAGCAGTGCGGAAAGCTTCAGTTCCATGAGATGGCCTTGACTACATATTACGAGATTAGAAGGACGGATATTGCCAACAGAGATGATGGCCGTACCAGGGGTTCATGTCGACACAGTGTATCTGACGGAAATAGTAAGACATGATCGATAGTTGCCAACATCTCGACTTACCCTCCGAGGCTGAGCGGCGATGGCATAATGCAACGCATTGTCGCCCGCAGACGTGATGACAAGCATGGAATCGTCAGGGCCCAAGTTTAGATGTCTCATGTCCTCAAAGGGATCCTCCTGTAATCCAGATCAGATGCCATGTCTGGGCTCAAGACGTTGGCAGCAACAAGACCCACCCATGTGAAGGAGTAAATGAACGTTCTGAATTCCTTGTGCACAGGTTGTTCATAATACGGCAACCTCCAGGGCTACGAGTGCGTGTCTTTCAGTACAGCAACACGTCAAGATAGGAGGCCACCCACGTTTCCGACTTGGTAATGGAAGGAGCTCAAGGGAGGTGTGATGTTGATGATCGAATGTGCTGGTACCGGCTGTTCGACATCCACGACTGATTTACCAATGTCGAGAAGAGGAATCATTTTTGAGTCCTTGACAACGTTGAACGATGGAGGAGAGCAGTTTCCAATCATGTTTCCACTTTGCACCTCGAACGCATGACAGAAATGAGAGACGTCGCAAGATCGCGAACGACCAAGCCAGATGTAGTAGGGGCTATGAAATGCTGAGAGCGCGGTAGACACGAGGGTGCAACAACGCCACACTTACATGCGCACGATGAACGGAATAATGAAGTGATTCCTGCCATTGTACGTCTTGACCTAACGACGGACATGAAAAAGCAGCGTCAGATGTGCGACTCATTTCCGACATACCGTGCCAAATTTGTACTCGAGATAGTCGCGCCGCTGGGGCGACAAGGACACGTGATCAAAGTCGAACCAAATCTGCCAGAACCAACGGCTGAGCCAACCGCATTCTTTACTGGTTCCTCCGATTGCTTTTTCGTGGAGCGAAGGCTGACGTCCGGAGGTGTAAAAGTCGACGACGCCAAGCAAGCCCGTCTCTGGAGAGAGGACGTAGTCGATGCGGTCGAGCAGGGCGTAAAAGTTTGGGATCTGGAAAGCGTCGATGCTTGAACGGGATGGATGGGAAGAGGACTTACCATGGACAATGAATAGCTGAGCGTGATGAAGCTGACGCTGCCCTTGGGATCCGTCGTGGACCACTCTGGGAGAGAAAATTCTGTTGCATCTTGACATAGGACGGTGATGTTGCGCCAGCCTTTGCGAGCGAATCGTTTGCGAGCGACCTCCAAGAGAGGTTCACAGAGATCGATGAGGTAGATGGCGTCGAATTGAGAAATGGGAAAGTGCTTGTCCATGAGCTCGATGTTATGACCTGCTTATGAATTGATCCCGAGAACGACGAAAGAGGAAAAGAGTGAGCGCACCAGTACCACCACCAATGTCGACCCAGATGAGCTTCTGGGAGGGATGCTTGGCACGGAGAGTGTGAAGGTGGCTCACGGAGAGACGGAGCATGGTGTTGCGGCCGCGAAGTAAGCTGCTCCGAGTTCTATCATAGACGTCTGCCTGACCCTTGTAAAACTGGAATCCACGGGGTGGTGAGAGAGGGGGAAGGGGGAGGAGAAAAAGAAAACAGACCTTGTCTAGACGCGTCCGTTGGTCGGTTGCACCGAGTGGGCGGATGAAGCAGTGCCATATGAACTTGAGCTGAGGGACGAGCGTGTCTCCCAAGGCGAGGGCGACGGCGAGGAGGGATCCAG
>JBBPJS010001707.1:0-10012 GCA_038088835.1 Singerocomus rubriflavus
CCCAAACAACAAAGTTTATGTCCTGCAAACACTTTGAAATCAGTGTTTATCATTATATCATGACTCTCCTTTGGCCGGGCATGCTGGGCAAGCTCACACTTTACATCTCATTACCCACATGTTCACATGGCCTGGCATTACCAAAGATGTGAAGAATTATTTAACATCTTGCCAAGTTTGTGCAATTGCATGCAGAAAACAACATGTGTCAGGTGTTGCTTCTTTACCTCTTTCTATTGCTACCTGACCATGGCAAGATCTTTCAGTGGACTTTGTTTCGGGTTTTCCTTCAGTTGCAGAAAAAGATGCAATTTGCATCATAGTTGATTGCTTCTCTAAAGAAGTTGTCTTTATCCCATGTTCAAAAACAATCTCCTCAAAAGATTTAGCCATTCTTTTCTGAGATTTCATTTGGTGTATACATGGTCTTCCCTCTTCTATTGTATCTGACTGTGGTATACAGTTTATTTCTGATTTCACTTTCTCCCTTTGTCAACTTCTTTATATTTCACAAAAGATCTCCACAGTATACCATCCTCAAACTGATGGACAAACCGAATGCATCAATCAAGAATTGATTGCTTATTTACAGAAGTTTGTTGTGAAAAAACAGAATAACTGGCCCAACTGGATTGCTATGGCTCAATATTATCATAATAACTCTGTCTCTTCAGCAATTGGAAAAACTCCCTTCGCTATTACTCGAAATTATGTCCCTCAGTTGGGGTTTGCTAATGATTTATCTGGATTTGCTGGCGAGTATGCAGTTGCACATAAAGAGGTTCAACAGGCTTTGACCTCAGCATACAATACAATGGCTTCACAAGCCCATGCCCCAGTAACTTTTACACCTGTTGCTGGTACTAAAGTATGGTTATCCACGGAGCATTTTAAACTTCCCTTTCCTTTGCCCAAACTGTCTCAGTGTTGGCTAGGTCCTTATCAGATTCTTGAAGTAATGCCAAATGCAGTGCATTTGGAGTTACCTTCTTGCATGAAAATTCACCCTATTGTCAACATGGGGCGTATTAAACCTTATGTGAAGCCTTCTCCTTTGCAACCTGTGCTACATCCTGATGCAATTTATGTCACTGATGATGGTGATGAAGAATTCGAAGTGGACCACATTGTTGATTCAAAGATGATGAACAGATTGCTTTACTATTTGGTGCATTGGAAAGGATGGGATGATTCTGATTGTACTTGGGAGCCTGTGGCTCATTTGGACAACACTCAAAATGCTATTCATGCCTTTCACGCTAGCCGGCCTAGTGCTTCTTGACCTCTTCAACTTACAGGAATCGATTTTGTGTCACTTTTCTCTCCTTATAAAAACTTGACTTGTCTGGAATCCAAGTCTTAAGGGGGGGGAAGTGTTACAAACTTCACTTTGGACTTGTATGATTTTCCCTTTTTCCTTTATCTTATCTTATCTTCTAGCATCACATGACTAGGTCATGTGACTTGTCACATGATCAATCACATGATTGGTCTAGACCTATGATGTCATCAATGATGTCATGCCTGCAGGCAACCTCATGTTGAGGTTCAGGCTCTTATCTTTTCATTTCCATCTTATGAGAGACTTCTTTTTATTTCCATTGTGCTTCTTTTCTATTCTTTAATTTCTGTCCCTTCTCTTCCATTTGATGGACATGAGGTGTGCTTCCTTTTCACACCTTATCTATGACATCACTTGGTCTGTGCATGATACCCTGTAGTATATAAAGGGACTGTCTTTGGCTGTTGTCCCTTAGCCTAATCCATTTGGTTACTTGTCCTCTAGAGGGAAGTGAGATCTAAGGATTACCCTCTCTCTTATATCTTCTATCATTGTCTCATCGAAAGTACCAAGACCATTCAAGGGTTGTTTTGCATCAGTATAGTTTTCACGTCATAACAGGTGGCCATGCCAGGCCACCAGTAATGTTGGGTTAAGAGAGAGAGCATTTTCTGCAGGCCAGGGTGCCCCGCAGACTCGTGGTCGTGGCAGGTTCATAAAATGAGAGGATGTATGTCCAGGGGAATGTATAGGTGCCACTGGTAGGAGAGGAGGCCATCCCTGCACTGGAACAATCCTAGGCAGGGTTAAAGGTGGAGGGGAGTGGAGGGATCCAGACGGTTAAGAAGGTCAGTGGTGAAAGGGTCACTCGCCATCTGTTCGCGGATGTGGGAGGTGAGGTCGGTGTCGACCAGATTAACAAACAGTGAGGGGGGAAGAAGGGTGATTTGTTTGTTGTTGGTTTCACTGGTGGCGTGGTTGAGTCACTGCAAGAGGGCATCCGGGGTGGCCAACATGGCACCAGGCATGTGTTGGAGCTGGAAGTCGAAATCCGTGAGGTCTAGAAGCCATCTGGCTTGTTGGCGGTTGAGTTTCTGCGCTTCCTGGAAATAGGTAAGGTTTTTGTGGTTTGTAAAGACAGTAGTGGTGTGCCCGGTGCCCTGTAAATAGTGTCGCCATGCCTTCAAGGCACAGATGATAGCAAGGAGTTTCTGGTCATAGATATCATAATTTTGTTCTGCCAGGGAGAACGCCTGTGAAATATAGGAGCAGGGGTAAAGTTGTCCATTGTCCCCCTGCTGGGAGAGAATGCTGCCTGAGGCATGAAGTGACGCATCTGTGGAAATAACGAAGGGTCAGGAGATGTCAGGGAAGGTGAGCATTGGCTTCGCTAGAAAGAGTTCTTTGAGGGTGGCGAAGGTGTGACTGCATGTTTCAGTCCAATTCCAAGGTTGGGTTTTCTTTGTCAGATCTACCAGTGGTCTGATGAGCATGAAGTAGTTGGGGATGGATGCCTGAGCTGATAGAGCATGGCTAAGGGCAGTGGCAAGCTGTTCAGCAGCTGGGTTGGACGGGGTGATGTCTTGGTTAGAATCTGTGTCCAAGTGGGAGTCTTTGTCATTGTCAGAAGAAGACTAGGCTATAGCACAGGTGGTATGGGAAGACCACCAGGGGTTAACAGTGGGATGAGGAGGTTGTAATGTGGTGTCATTTGGAGCGAGCTAGATAAAACTAGTTGCGATAGAATAGCTTTCATTTTTTGTTATGCATTGACCGGGTAGGACAGTGCATAGCCCTTGAAAGACTAGGCTGAGTCAGTGGTATGAGTATGAGAGTAGGAGGGCATATCATGAAGCACTTCGTTCAAGGGTTTGCCTAGTCATGGAGACTGAGGCTTGTTCAAGGGTTGCTGGGTTGTGTAGACGAGGCACACAAGGTAGAGTATAATCATGGATTGGACAAGGGGCCTAGTACTAATGAAGTACAAGGGAGATGAAAGCTAATGTATCATACTATGAGAGTGGGTATAAGTACTCATATGGTACCCTGGACCCTGGTTAAGGGCAGGCATGAGACTATACCGGTGTAGTGGTAACCACTAGCATAAGTAGAGCTACCGTGGTAGTGGTAGCCTATGGCTTAAATAGAACAGTGACAAGACATGAGAATGTACCAGGGAAATGATAGCCAATAGCATAAGTAGAGCTCCCAGGTGAGCGGTAGCCCATGGTGTAAAGGGAGCAATGACAAGGCTATGGCAAGGTTATGGTAAGGCAATGAAAGAGGAATGCTGACAAATAGGGGCCATGCTGTGCATGGAAGTGAAGAGCGGAAGGAGAAGCATAGTCTATGGCATAAAGGGGTGGGATGAATGAGTCAGCATTTGGGATACAAGAGACAAGGTAGCACTTAGGTGCTGCATAGGCTAGAGTGAAACATAGTGCATGTAGTGAAGCAGAGAAAAAGTGTAACAGAATGATGATGTTGTCATGGGACTGTGACAAGAGAGTATCAGATATTGGGGAGAAAGTAGATGTTGTTGAAAGAAAGAATTATGAGGTGGTATGATTTCACTCTTGCAACCAGAATCTTCAATCATTAGTGACTTCACTTGATCAAGGAATTAAGCATGCTATATTTTACAACTGGCACTAAGCATCTTTTATTCTTGTATAACCCCTTGGTGGTTGAAGGAGATTCTTTTAAAGTATAATGAAAGAAGTTCTTGAGTGGTAATGCAAGCTTTCTTGTAGTCAATCCAGAGTATGGCATGCAGCTGTCTATTTTGACCAGCCCATCTTGAAGAATATGGTTTATGCCTGTTACTGGGTCAACATGAGGGTGCTTTTACCAACCTTTATTTGATTCTATTCTTCTTCATCTAGATTCTGGAGTACTTGACTTATCTTATGCAAAACAAAGCATCTGAAAGGTTCGCCTTCTCTTTCAGAGCTTGGTTTTACAATTTCACTGCAGCTAACACATAGTACCACAGCTTCACCAAGGTGTTTTCAATTTGAACCAATCTTTTTCTAAGCTTCTTTGATCAATTCTGAGATGTGGAGAGATCATTGATAAGAGGATAAGAGTTGGAAGAGTGGAAAACTTCATTAAAGGGTAGTCAGGAAAGAGAATGAGAATAGTAGGCATCATAGACACCTAAGCAGCAGGACACACTTTAAGTTCCTGTAATTGTAGTTCCAAAGCTAAGGCTCAACAGAAGTATTATAATGGCTCTGTTGAGCGATTAGAGAAACACTATAACCCTGCCTATATTCATCATCTATAACCCATTGGGTGATCTGGCATCACCAAGAGAATCCTAAAGTAGTCATGGAGGGAAGAAGGCTGAACAGCAGAGAGGGGATTAGAGAGTGAGGAAAGAGTGATCTACAACACCTTGATGAACTCTTGCATCATCAGTATTACTAGGACTATTGCACCTAGTATGCATCCTTCTAATACCAGGACCTAAGATGCTGGCATAATTGTAGTTGAGCTATGGGGTGAGAAGTCAGGCTCTTGGATAATCACATTGCTATCTCCAGGTTGCAACCCTTGAAAGCTGATCAGGGGTGCCACCCCATCTCAGGGTCAACACACAGTATTCCCAATGAGATCTTCTACAAGTCTATAGACGAGTAGAAACACTAATAGATAACAGTTAATATGATAAGGGCAAGTGGTAGTGTACGCCTATGATGCACACAGATATAACATTGTCTTGACAGTTGTGATAACATCTTGAGTCACATGAGCTTTTCCACAAAGATAGTTGTTCAGGTTGTCTTGATCGGGTTCCATCTTGACCGGGTCCTAAGTTAGCATAACCACACAGTTATAAATAAAGGAGAGTGGAGTAGAGGATGAGACCACATCCAAGCAATGCCTCACTCCTGGGCAGTCTGAAGACCAGGCAGGCGAATAGCTACTCTTTTACTTACTGTTCCTTAAATGTCACTAGGCCACCTTGGCAGGCAGAGTAGAAGAGGTGAACAAGTGGATTTGGCTAGGGGATAACAGCCCTTGCACAACCTCTTATATATGGTACAGGAGAGTGCACAGACCAAGCTATGTCTGACTATCTAGAGTATATGCTATTAGTGCTATTGGTAGATAAGGTAAAGGGTCTAGTCCATGAGTAAAAGGTTAGGCAGCCTCATGCATCAAGAATAGAAGAGTGGACATGAAGCTGCAGGGTTTAATGTAAAAGAGAAGATCAATCACAAGATGTGAAAGATCAGGATAGAGATTGTGGCAGAGATCATCAAGATCCTGCAGGATCGTGATTGAGATGAGAATCTCAATAAGAGATCATACCGATCAAAGGGAAAGAGTGGAGATGAGGAAGGCATGGTAGCCTTGAGGATGTGGGAGAGAATCTAGATGATTGGTGTGATGTCATGAGTGTCATGAATAGGTGAAGAGAGTGAAGATGTAATACATGTGATGGGTGAAGGTGTGAATGTGTGAAGGGACAGAGTAGTCATGTGATCAGGGAAAGGGAAGTCATGTGACCCGCAGGTCATGTGATCATGCCCAATGCTAACACAGAGTACATTGGGAGAGTCATGCATGCACTTGCTAACACAAAGTACAAGTGATGCATATGATGTCATAACAGGCTCTGCAGCCATGCTATCAAATGATGTCACAAGCATCAATAGGAGTTGATGGGGAGTGTTATGGTGTATGCGGGTATAAAATGGGATTGTCTAGACATTCTTCAGGGGATAGGGCCTTGCAGCTATGACTTCAAGTAGGGAATGTTCAAGTTGTGGCCTTTTCAGATTGCAGAATGGTAATTAGCCAAATCCAAGTGTTGAGCGACCAGAGAAACACTATAACCCTGCCTATATCCATTATCTATAACCTGTCAGGCAATCTGGCATCACCAAGAAAATCCTTGAGCAGGCACAGAAAGAAAGAATGCTGGACAGTGAGGAGAGGAATGAAGGTGAGGAAAGGGTGATTATTAACACCTTGACAAACTATTGCATCATTAGTATCACTGAGCACTCTTGCAGCTGGTGTGCATCCTTCTAATACCACATCCTACAAGTGTGGCATAATCATGGGCGAGCTGTGGGGCAAGGAGTTGGGCTCTTGGGTGATTGCATGACTATCTCCAGATTGTCATTTTTAAAAGCTGGTTAGAGGTGCCACCCCATCTTGGGGCCTTACACTCAGTGACCCAATGAGATCTTCTTCAAGCCTGCAGGCAAGAAGGAACAACTATAAATACTATTCATTAATATAATAAGGGCAAGTGGCAGCATATGCCTATGATGCCTGCAGGTATAACATCATTTTAACAATTGCAGTAACATCTTGAGTTATGTGGTCTTTTCCATCAAGTTAGTGCCCTCATAAAGATGGGCAATACTTCACAAAGAGTGTTTTCCAAGATGTTTTGACTGGGTTCCATCTTGACTAAGTCTTGAGCTAGTGTGACCACACAGTTATAAATAGAGGTAGAGGAGGAGTGGTGAGACCACATCCAGGCAATGCCTCACTCTCAGGCAGTCCAAAGACTGGGTGGGCAAATAGCTACCTTGTTACTTGCTATTCTTTAAACATCACCAGGCCACCAGTGAAGGCAGAGTGGAAGAGGTGAACAAGTGGATTTGGCTGGGGGACAACAGCCCTTGCACAACCCCTTATATACAGTATAGAAGGTTGTTGCGGAACCAAAGAGTTCCGTCTACCCAACCACAACCCAACAACCCGGCAGACGACCAGGGAACGATACAATGAGTCCTTGAGATAATGTCTGGAAGAGAAGAGTGCTGAACAGCAGGAATGAGAGAATCAAGGATAAGGAGAGGACTGAGTTGGACTATCTTCATAAGGAACGCCAGGACTACTCTTGCAAGTCCTTGATAACCAATAAACTATTGCATCGTGGTTCTGTCTTCCTCCTAACACTACAACCTAACGTGTGTAGCGTAATCGTGTTCGGCTCTTGGGGTGAGGGTTCCAAGCCTTGGGTAATCGCGTAGCTGTTCCAGGTTGCTATCCTTGAGAACGAGGGCAGTGTCACCATAGATACGTGGGTGTGTACGATAACCCCAATGTATGTTCCAACTAGGACGCTGTGTCACTAATGGCTTAAATATCTGTAAAGTCCTAATCTAATATGATAAGATCCACATGGCAATGGTAGCCTCTCAGGATCGCAGATATGACATCAGTATTCGGTACGATGAGGAATACGTCACGTGTTCTTATATCTCTAATGGTCGATTCTTGGTACAATGAATGTCTTCCGTACTTGCAAAGGTTCTGGGTTCTGAACTAGCCATGGTACGAGTTTGCTAGCTTGCCATAACATTGGCGGTTCAGTGGTGCTAGGAATGATGGAATGATAAGAGGGGAGGAGTAAGGTTAGCTTTATCTCCAGACAGCTCACTCCCAGGGCTTAGTTAAGAGGGCCAGGCGAATACCATCCCTTACTTGTACTGTTGTCACTAGGCCACCTTGGTAGGCAGGGTAGGACGTGAGGTAACAAGTGGATTAGGCTGGGGGAACAGCCTGTACTCATAACCCCTTATATACGTTACAGGAATGAGCACAGACCAAGCTGTGTCGTGGGTCTAGGGTATATGTGATTAATGCTATTGGCTATACTATATGAAGGGAAGAGTCCATGAGGAGAACATTAGGCATCTCATATAAAGGAATGGAAGAAGCAGATATGAAGATGCAGGGACTAGGGTAAAGGGGATGATCGATCACAAGATGTGACTGATCGGAGAGGAGATCGTGGCAGAGATCCATCTAGGATCTTGCAGGGTTCGTAATCGAGATGCAATTTCAATTGATGATCGTACCGATCGGAGGGTAAGGGCGGAGATGAAGAAGGGGAGGTGATCGGGAATGGAAGATGTGATCGGTGATGTCATGAAGGTGTGAAGAGGTGAAGACCGAGGTTGTGATACACATGAAGGGTCAAGGGCATGATAATGTGAAGGGACGGTGTGGTCACGTGATCAGGGAAAGATAAAGTCATGGCACTCGTGTGTGCAAGCATGCAGTCATAGTGCAGGATTGTACAAGGTTCGTACACAATTCGTAACAAAGGTGCACAGACCATGCTGTGACCTGTGATTTAGGGTATATGATATTAAAGCTATTGGATGATAAGGTATAAGGTAAGAGTCCATGATGCAAAGGTTAGGTATTCATCTAGAAGGAAATGGAAGAGCTTAGATGAATACAGTGCATACCATAGAATGGAAGATCAATTACAAGATGTGAAAGATCGGAATAGTAATCATGGCAGAGATCATCAAGATCCTGCAGGGTCATGATTTAGATCAGATAATCTAGATAAGATGTCATACTGATTAGGAAAAGGTGAAGATGAAGGAATGGAAGATGCATCTCAGGCATGTACCAATCATGAGGTGTGGAGGGATCTAAGATAATCAGTGTGAGGTCATGAAGTTATGAAAGTAGTGAAGAGAGTGAAGATGTGAAGACATGACAGGTGAAGGTGTGATGTATGAAGGGAAGGAGTAGTTATGTGATCAGGGAAGTCATGTGACCTGAAGGTCATGTGATCATGAAGGTCATGTGATCATGAAGTGCAACCTATGCACTAGGAAAGTCATGCCCATGCACTAACACAAAGTACATAGGGAGAGTTATGCATGCACTTACTAACATAAAGTATAAGTGATGCTTGTGATGTTATAACAAGAACCTTCCAGAAGAATCAGGAGATTAAAGATAGAAGATTCTAGAATAGCCTGAATCTAACATGAGGTTTTTAGCAGGCATAACATTATATATGACATCATTAGTCTAGACCTGATCATGTGATCAATCATGTGATGATGCAGATAAGATAAGATAAAAAAAGAAAAGTTGTAAGTTCAAATCAAAGTTTGTAACAATAAGGAGATATCAAAGAATGATGAAATGAAAAATAAACAGTAATAATGACACTGACAATAATAGATAGGGACATACAAAAGATATAATTAGTAAGTCTGGTATGTTTGAGGACTGATATAAGCAGGGAAATGAACTCTGGGATAGAAGCTCTAAAGGATAGGAGCTTTAGAAGTGTAGGAGGAGCAAGGGATATAGAAATGGCTAGAAAAGAGTGAAGAAGGGGCAATAGAGGTTGGAGAATGGATGTGACAATGCATTGCTTAGGTAATTCTTTCTATATTGGTCAATATTACCAGATTAATCCAGTGTACTCATTAGGATAGTTTTGTTACTGATATTTGTTACATTTTCCCTCTATATACACTTCCTCCTGTACACTTTGACTACACTCACACCCCTAGACTTATACTGCACTCTCAAGTGCATACTTCACCTCTAGTGAAGACTTGCATTCAAACTGGTGACCTCATGACTTCCCAGTCACCTGACCTTCTTATGTAACCCACATCATGTGCCCTCAAAGACCCATGCCATACATCACATGCAATTCATATGCCTTGCACCTCATGTCTTATATCTCATCCCTAGCTCACCCTTCAAGTCATACCAAGTCACCCTTGCAGTGTAATCTAGTTGTATCCATTAGGGTTTTCTTTTTCAATCTTCTCTTTCATTCCCTGATGAGCTTCCCTTTGGTTCTCCATTGTTTACATTTGATATTTACCATTCACAGTTGATGGTTCTTCAACCATCTCCTTATGCTTTTTCATGGTGCACCATCCTCCAACATATGTAGCCCCACTTAGATATACCCTATGACCTCTCTCT